>JARPRH010000408.1:283327-305420 GCA_031763665.1 Calameuta haemorrhoidalis | reverse complement strand
AGAGTCGCCTTAGGTATAGGAGCAAATCGAGCGTCGTCAATGAAAAGGGGTTAGTGCCACTCAATGTAGGAATTAAGCCAGAATGGCTGACCATTAATTTTTCATTAACCAGTTACCACTTCGATCGTTCTATGTATGTGTATATAATATATACATATATATATTGAATTTATCTGATTAATCATTTCAGTCACTACTGTACAGATCCCATGTGTAGCATATACGAGTACAGTACAGTACACTATCATATGTATATCGATATAATCTAAATTTATCAAAATGTAATTATTCTACTGAAAAAAAGATTTAAAAATTTGCAATATACGAGGTGTCTCAATATTAACGGCTTATAAATAATTTTATCCATACATGTAAGCTAAATCCATATCCAATCGCCATCGATTGATACGATCGCGCGATTTGCCTCGCGTGACATCAAAGGACCCGCTTTGACGATGCTTATTGCGATAATAACTATTTCGCAGTATGCAGCAGCATAAATTACACAAATCGATAGCCAACTGCCTTGCGAGATAACGCGTTATTTTTGAAGCCAATCAACGAGCCATCGTGTGCACTTGCCTTTATGCAACGGCATCCCGCACGCTGAGGTATCGATACGTATATCGGTATAAACGCCGTGCGATAATGGCATTACGAGGCGAATATTCGCGCGATTGAAAACGGATCAATTGGCAATTGAATAAAAGTTCAATCTGTCCTCGGATAATCGAACGTAAACCGACAATCGCGATAAAAGGGATTCATACGGCGTTATCGATAAATCGACTATACGATTTAACGTTGAGTTCGTTCGTGGGACCGATGATAAGGAGAAAGGATACGGTTACGTGATCTTGGCAAAAATTTTAGTATCGGATTTGGAATATGTCGTAATAAAAAAAAAAGAAGCTGATAAAAAATACCAAAAAATAAAGATTGGCTTGTTTTGAATTGATGATTTTTTTTATCACTCTTTTACGTGTCTTTTTCTTTTTTCTCCTCTCTCTCTCTCTCTCTCTCTCTCTCGCTTATTCTCTGTGTCAACCACTGAGCCCTTCGAGCTCCAACCGATTGTCAATGGTTATCGTTCCGAGATACGTATACACAGTCAGACGTCGCCTCAAGCCGCAAGGGATATTTTCATCGGAGAATACGAAGGGCCCAGGAGCAGCACTTGAATCAATCACCAGCCAAGAGAAAGGAGTTCTGCGTTGAGAGCCTAAGCCGAACGTAACGGTCCTTGTTACCTCAGCCCTGAGAAAAGCTTTCATTCAATTACACCCATAAATATGTTTTCGTGAGATTTCGAGCGATCATCCATCACCCGTTAGCTCTCTTGCCGCGATATCTATGTCGGCCATGTTTGTTCTCTTTTTTCTTTCTTTCCTCATTACCCGTACACGTACCGCGTACGGCCTATATTATATGCTCCATAATGCGTATATATCGTATAGTGTGAGATAGGGTTATCATATTTTAGATATACCCGTATAAGTCGCTGGGTCTAGAGGCACGTGGGGTAAGTGAACTTGGCTTTAAGCTAAAGTCTGCTTTTCAATGAAACTACAAATAACTTTGACGTCAACTCCTCGCGCAGCAGTCATACGGACTTATTGTTCCCGTGTGAGATTTTTCAATGTCAATTATCTAAATTGAGTTAATATGTAATATACTATATGTATATACTGGTACGAGGCAAGAAGACGCGTATGGGCGATTTCTATGTGCAGCGACAATTCAACTGGTAAACAACAAAGTCGTTATCGTAGTGCGCGATGCCTTTTGACTTTCTTTTATTCTACTTTTGAGACTACTCGATAACCTTGCGACATAGTTTCGAAAGTCCAAAAGGCCGATAGGATCGCTTTGTGGACGTCAAGGCGAGTTTCTAAAGGTACCGCAAACTATTCAACGAGGTATAAGAGGCGAAGTTCAAAAATTCGGAATGAGGGAAACGAGTGCATTTTAAACAGTCGTGAGGTCTCGAAAGTTCGAGAAGAGGTAGTGGGTGGGAGGAGACAGCGACGAATATTTTTCGAGATTTTACGTTTCTATGCGAACGACCGAGCGACGAAGATTAGCGCGACGGATATTTTGAATGAATGAAAAAAAAATTACGAGGAAGATTGAAGCAAAAGGACGTTACTTTTACCGAGCAACGACTCGAGATCTCAGCCATTTTTGCTCACCGTTGGATCATCCAAAATCATAATCAACTACTCGCATTTTGGAACTTTTAATTAATACCGAACTCGCTCGCTGTCGCCAAATTAATTTTCATCTCTCTCTCTCTCTCTCTCTCTCTCTCTCTCTCTTTCCCTCTCTCTTTCTCTCTGCCTCAAATTATCCTCCGTCTCTTCCCAACATTCTCCCTACTCCCAGCATCGCTATGTATCCTCCCCCTTCAACTCGCCCTTTAGAAATACCAGAGAATCTCTGAGCGAACGTATATACATATATACACAGGTATGCATGTACAGAAGCTTTTTAAAGAGAGCCTTTACCAATAAACTGCAAACTTTCGTCTCTTTCGACGAATGACAAATTAATAGCATACTTCCAAGTCGTAATTTCACGTAATAACGTCCCGACGTAGAAAGGACGAGAAAACATTACATTTGCATCGCTCATCAGGTACCATTAAATTTATGCTAGTCCACCGAGTATACCCCAATCCTCTTACAACCTCCCGATAATGTATTTACAAAGGTAAAAAGGATTACCCTACATTTCGAAAAAGAAAAACACAAAACAACAATCCATTATTGTTAATACAGAGAACCTGCCTTATAAATTTAATACCAGGACCAAAGAGAATTGCAAAAGACGCACGAGACTTTGTCAGTAGATAACCGGAAGAAGATCCACTCGAGTTGGACAAACACGGAAGTCGGAGGTTCGATCGCTAAATTCGAAGAACATCCGTTTACCCAGGAAGCACAAAATTAACTTTGCAAAACAGTCCCGGATGTTTTGCATGGCTCGACTGGCTCGATTGGCAAATGGACCTATCGATTAGTTTAGTTAAAAAAGAAAAAAAAAAGTAACAACAATAATTATCCTGACGACCCTACAGAACCCAAGTAGAACGATACCACAATCGGTCAGACGTCCTGACCCTTCGTTTTTGTCCGATCGAAAATGAATGTTTTTTCACTGTTGCAATAAAAAGAAAAGTTAAAGAGAAATAAAGGCAATACACGTATACGTAATCGTGCACTGCAGTACCCTATCGCTTGAACTGTAACCAAGTAATAGGTACTCGTATGCCGTTGCGATAAATCATTATTATTCGGCCACACCCTTGGCACGGCTTCTGCGGTGGCATACATCATTCTTATGATCACATATGGTACATGATGCTGGGTCGCGAGTACATAACTAGATTCGAATGAAGTTTAAGAGCGTCAATGGAAATAAAGCGAAGGAGGTACCTTTCGCCGTCGATCTACGCGCAACGTGAGCTTCGATCACGTCATTGGCCAGAACGTGGCCCACACATGTGCATACGTTACATACGTGGATATAACATATGCTCGGGACACATAATAGACGCGAGAGATTGAAATGGTTAGAAAAATAAGAAAAAGTTAATATACGAGAAAGTGCGAACGTTTCTTGATGAAAAATCGCATGCGGAAACGCATGGCGTCGATTTTACTCTTTAATTACGTTAAAGTACCCCGACGCTTACGTCACTCGCTACAGTGGCGCCACCACCTTGTTTCCTCGGTACTAAAGAGGATATTACGAGAGCACTGCGCGAGTAGAACTTTTGTCTTGTTTCTTTTTAGCAAAGAAAATTTTGACTTTTTTTCTTAATTTTTCATCCCTTATTTAAATTTCAAACCTTTTGGCGTTTTTTTTTTGACTGATCACGTGTCTCCACGATGTCATATCAAAATCGGCATTTTGAATTTGAATACACCTACTACTTTTCGTTGGGTTTTGAATAACTTTATGGATTGCGCGTGTGCGTATCGTCTGATAAGTGTATAAGGACGTAATGGATACGTTGTCGAGAAAAAAAAGGGGGAAAATTGGTTACCAACAGAGGGAAGAGTCAAAAGTGTATATAAGGGTTGCGAATCGATATCTATTCGGTTATGGGGATGAAAGTTGACGCCATACTCGAGAAAGGCTCCTCTCTATGTAAATTATTTCTTCTACCCCTGTGCCAGTCGCCCGAGGCTCCCGTCGATGCCGTGACGTAAGTACGAGCAGCGCGACCTGATTTCCATGTCGCGATCTCGACGAAAAAAGAGAGTGGATTTCGGCGCTGCGTAAGAATGTGAAATAAAGCCTCGTTTCCATAGGTCACGTTCACGGATATCAGTGGCTGATAGGTTTTGATAAAATGCGTGAAAGAAAAAGTACAATACAAAAGAAAGAGGTACAAAAGCCACACAACGTAAAGCTACAGGTAGTAAGGATCGTTTCGTGAGAACTGGAACGAATTGAATATTCGGAAGTTACTTGTAAACTCGCCACAGGCGAATTTTTTATTGCTTTCCGATGAAATCGCTATTCTTATTTGCTTTCGGCGAACTGCTCGTTACCGGCTAAATACTGGGGGTATAAAAAAAAGTGGGGGGATGTGAAAATCTACGGGGGATGAAAAAGGGAGAAATGGAGGGGGTAAGAAATAAAATAAATCCAAAAGTACCAAGGGTGAATTTTTAGGCAGATTGGACCAGCCCCTATTTCTAGCTACGTATTAGGATTAAACCCAAGGGTGGGTCTTGTCGCGCGAAGGGTGACCCGAGACTACGAGACACCCAGCAATTTCCACTGGACGATAAATTTATCGAGCTGTCAATGACTCAGTCACGGTAATCAAGGTTCGATATTGTCCCGACCAAAAGGACCCCTTATAAGAGTGCGTACACACGTATCGCACAGAGTGCAGTAAAGTCGAAGCACGTGGTACACTAGATTGGCCTGAAAAAGTGCATAATGCAACGTCGTCTTCTTTTTATAGCACCGGAGGAGTCTCGAGGGTGCATTTTCCTATGTTAAATCCCAGCCCGCCATACATCCATAATAATTCTCAATTACGATAAACCATCAAATTATCCACGGTCGGATCAAATTGCCTGGGCAATTCCAACTACGGATACCAAAGGCATAAGAAATTTCCCCCAAAGAAAGGTACAACAAATCATATCGAATTCGTAAGAAGATATTACCGCCTACCAAGAAACTGCACAATAAAGCCGGATACGTAGCCACGTAAAGAAAAAAAAAAGAATACAAAAAAAGCTACAAAGAACAAAAATAAAAAAAATTGATAACAAGAAACGGAATGCACGAAAAGAAAAAAAAAAGATAAAAAATTCGAGCGAAGTCTTTCCAAAAGGCGGAACTAATCTTGGTAAAGAAATAAATCAGAGTACACTAGTGAAGATGGAGGGTGTAGGGGGGCCCCCCAACCCTCCCCCCGTGAGATTTAGGTATCACTGAAAAATGGTGCTGCGCACCGATAACGGGATCCTAGTAATAAGAATCTTCTTATAAGGCTTCTCGGGGTCCATTCATAATAGACGATTAATGCAGATGATATCGGTAATCCAATAACGCACGGGTTTTATACGGGTGCGCGTGATAGGAGTCTACCTATTCGAGAATTAATGTGGGACAGAGGATAGGAGATAGCACCGTGGACCATAGAGCGTATAGAGAGCATAGAAGGACGTGTATTAGAGAGGCGGAATAATGGATCTGCCGCTCGGCTCCTACGGAACAGAGCGAAGAGGAATTTTAGGGGGGACAGAGTTGAGGAGCAAAAGAGACGAAAAGAAGGACACCAGACAGACATAGGGAACAGTAGTTGCGTTAATGACAGTCAGGACAACGATAAGAGTAAAAAAGCTTGAATAATGCAGGAGATAAGGGGGAAAATGATAAGAGCATCAGGGGCCTTACTTTGGGTCCCTTTAAAAAATATCCTTATTAGGCGTTATTTTGGGCCTGTATACAGACTTAATTAACTCACTGTAAAAATTAACAGGTCAATTACAGCTGTCCGCCACCTGACGCAAGGGTTGTTTTCCTTAGGACCCTCTTGATAGAAGTGTCGGTCAATTATCGTATAAACTTCGAGATATCGATAACACAACAGCTGCGAGCGATTATCCACGTGAGATATGAGAATTTGGTTTTGATCGAGATTTGATATGTCGTTTTCACGTGAAATCTTGATTCCGAGGTAAAAACTGAGCTATGGAAAAATTACATGTCTAACGAGACTGGGATGATTTCGATCTATTTGTCATATATGGTTTCAATTAGATAAGATTTCAGCGTGTATACAGATTTGCTGTCTATTAAATGCTCATTAAATCGTTAGCTCGTGAATTTATTGGTCAATCGCCACACGCTGTCTGACCACTGGCTTTACTAATCCCCTTAACGCCATTGGATAACTACCTGAATCTCGTGCATCTAATTCCTGGATTATCATGCAAACGATACGTACCGCTTTCCGTCTGTGATAATACACGCTGGATGTGTCACCGTTGAAGGGATTGCTTTTACTAAGGATCGTAGTGTTTAGGAATTAGTACGCGTGGGGACGAGGCTTTACGTATAGAATTTTGCCTAGGGACTCGAAGGGTGCTTGTGGATTGGCATTTAGAAAGCGAGGGAGTACCGGATTTTACGGTATAGACGGTTGTTGCTTCGTCATCGCCACCGTCCCCGGCACTTCTGCTGGCTTCATTAATCCGATGAATCACGCGTCATAAATTGTGCCTTCCGTGGGGACTGAAAACGAGGATCGATGGAACGCTTGATGGAAATTGGTCGTAGTACGTCGACCGTTACGCCGATGAATGGTTCTCATTGTCCTATTATTCGAGCGGACGTTGATATACAATAATTTAGGTACCCGATAATAACGGACGAAAGTGCTAAGAAAATTCAGATGTTCTAGAACAATTTTCGTTTTTCGTCTACCTATCGTCGATACACGATCGATATACGCGCGTGGCGCGATCGTTATACGTGTCTCTTGCAGTGGGAAGCGTAAAGAATTTTACGCATCGCTAAAATTCGTAACGAGACTCGTACCCTATTATTCTGACGCGCCAGACGCGACTGCTTTCGATTCTCGTTTAGATTGGCGTTTGTTATTCTTAGTTCTGCCGTCTGCCGACAGATGGAACCTCCGACGCGGCGCTGGTGTCAGCGCGAGAATAAATTGTACTTCGTGGCTCGGCCAGCTGACATTTCATATCGTTATTTTTACGCTCTTCTTTTTCGAGGGCGAAAACCCGAAAACGTTTTGAGTTTCAGTGTTTTGTGATTGTGAATCGACGCGGTGAATATTCATGGGAATCTGATGAAGCTGTTGGTCGTGTGACGAATTACGTGACTTCCTGAAGTGGTTAAGTTGAAAAGGTGATTCTCCGTGTAAGGGACTTTGAGGGAAAAAAATTATGTCAAACGTTTAGATCGACGTCCGACTATCGTTTTATCGACATTAATGACTGACTGACTTATCGACCGAGTAACGAAATGACAGGCAATCAATTTATTATTCGCGTGAACAAATCTTTCATTCTTACTTAAACGAATCTATACTGTGCGTCTTGAACTTGATCGAAGGGGACGCTTCAGATTGTACGTTTACCGCCGACGTCTACGCGCCACCCGAAATTAATATACAAGATTTTCAGCACAATGCCTAAAAGCAGGCTGGAAGCTGTCGAGAGAAGTTAGCTATTGTGACGCTGAAACAAAGAAAGTTAAAACGAAGTTAGATCCCGGAGCGCGTTTCGAATAACTCCCGCCCGCCACTGTTTTTTTTCTTCTTTAATATCGTTTATGAATCTTTTGTGAACCCCCGTTATCCTCTTCCTCCTCCACTTTTTTCTTCGCTTCTCCTCGGTCCACTTCCTTCTCCTTTGACAAATGAACCTAACAATGCGACATCTGACTACGACGTCATTACGCAGTAAAGAGCATCCGACGAAAGTAACAATAAAAACTGGACGCAACATACAGGGTCGAGTGAAGTTTTCCAGAAATTGTATAAACAAATGTTTTCCATAAAAAGATCCAGTAAAATTCATTAAAAAAAATGCAGGATACACAGTAGATACGAAGAAAAAAATGACGATCGCCGTGGCTAACTGCTTTATCGACTGAATCTTATACCGGATATCGGGTGAGGAAGGGGGAGGAGGGCTGCAGGAGGATCGCAATTTATACGTACCCGAAAAATATCTCGCGTGCAGTGAACCAGTTACCGTGGCTCCGACTTTTTTTTTTTTTCTATTCTTCGCTCATCTCCCTCATCCCCGATTCTCTTTGACTTTTTCTTTTTTTCCTCTTCTATTTTCATCCAACGCAGTCTCTTCGCCGACCGTCTAGATTCCACGCGGTGTTAAGTTTCGCGGTCGTCGAGGTTTGCGGCTTTGTTTGGACTAGCCCCAGTGCATCGTTCCCACGAAACCGTCTCTTTCCTCCTCCCCCCCTCTCCACCTCCCGCCACTCTCATGCTCACTGCTCTTTCTCATTCCGCGCCGCCACCATCCCTCTCGTCCCTAACCCCTTCACTCGTTCTTCGCTCGGCAGCACCGGCGCGCTCGCTCGGCCGAACAGTTTTTCACGGCAAACATCGCCGTGGTCGTTCGGTAAAAATTGGCCAATGAAATTTCATTCCGCGCACGGTGCACGACGGGCTCGCCCGTATCTGGCTCCGGAGTATATCCGGTGTCAATTTTGAACAAAAGCACTCGATAAATATCAGCCTGGGCAAAAATGTAATCTTCGCGATTTTCAATCCCAACTGTTTTTTTGCCACCCACAACCGCACCATACCCGTTCGTTTTATTCGCACCATAAAAAAAAATCACTCCCACTCCATAGCGCAATCATCACCTTAGGACTGGCGGGGGACCCGAACTCATTATCGGTAAGACACCCCCCCCCCCCCCCCCCCCAAGTCATAATTTATTGATCGAATACATTGCGAAGTTTCCGTCAAACAATTAATACCTCTGCGGGAATAAAGCTTTGCGAAATTTCGTTCCCGCGACCACAGACATTTTGGATATTCTCAAAACGGTCAATTAAATTTATAAGGGATGCAAAGGGGGCGCGAGGGGTCAGACGGCGCAGACCCACCGACATTAAGTGAGCAAAAATCTAACGAAGCAGTCAGGTATCTTGAGGACAGCTGGGGGTTGCGAATCTAAGGGATGAAGGTGAGGTATAGCAGGTAGCAAAGGGGGAAGAGGGTTAAGGGCCAAGTGTAAATTACAGAGAATTTAAAGAATAAGCCCACGAGTAGAGTTCAGCACGCGGTGGAGTAATTTACGTGGGGGTGGGACCGGGGGGGCAAAAAGGGGGGTTTAGGGTGGTTCTCCAACCACCCTCACGTGAAAAGCACGCGAGCTTGTGGGGAGAGATAATGCGAGAGCAGTTATGTTAAACTGTTTATTTAAATAACCGCAGGACCACCCCCCATTTCTAGTCGAACAACCCTCCACCCCCACCCAGTCTACCCTTACGCACTACAAGAAAGCAACCCTCGGCGAACTGCCGTGGGTCTGTGTATAAGTACCTAGCGACCCTGAAAATCTTCGAGAGTGCCGAGAGACCCTGGAAGATTGTCGAAAGCGTCGGGGGTTGTTTTGAAATGATGGTAGGGGGTTAAGGGACCCATGGGCGGGAGGGGGGGGGGGGTGTTGAAGAGCAACGTGCCTTCAATCCAACATTGTCAAAGATTCAAGAATCCTTGTTCGCTAATTGAGAGTCGAGTAAATTTATTCGTGAATAGAGACTGCGCGTCATCCCCTACCTGTCATTAGGGGATGAAAAATATTGTGTATTGTGCATACATGTATATTGTATTGTATTGTATTTATATTGTATTGTATATATACGTAAATATATATACATAAATACAACATATACGTTACCCAGAGGATACTACAGGAGTCGCAATGGTGACGCGACAGACACGTGCTTTACGTATGGAGTTTCGAATTTTTCCCATCAAAGTTTATTATACCGCGTTATAAAGTACACGTATGTAGGAGCTTCACACATGAGGAGGAGGGGATCGTCACTTCATAAACTTTTTCGCAAAAAAAAAAATACAAATCGCCCTTTCATGACGTAACAAAATTTCTCACGTCGCGGTAAATACGCGCGCGCGTGTGTGTTGATTCGAGAGTGAACCCCCTCCCCTTCGCTCTTCACAACCACCCGCCGGTTTATGCGTGCCAATTAGGGGGTAGTGTCTTTTGGAAAAAAAAAATGCTACATACAGCGGTCAAGCTTCGTCGATGCGAATGCATTTCGAAAAGCTCACGCGAATGCACTCGCGGTACTTCGAAATGCACGGAAGTTCAACTGCTTCGTGTATACACATACGTGAAATTCTAATGAAACAAAGCATCCAGATACGTTAACGTAGTGACGAAAGGTTAAACCCATACGATACATATACCGAGGAAGCTCGTAATAATTGTACTTTCATAATTTCAACGAATAATTTTAACCCACGTATGATATTTGCACGTGTACACGCCAATGCACTCTCTATATGTAGGTTCATGTATACATATATATTCATGAATTTTCATACAAATTTTCTCCACGCATTTTCACCAAAGCAGTATCTTTCGTGCACATCGCGAACATCGTACACATGTGCATTGGCATTACACGATGCACCTTTCAATGGGAACGCTGATAGGTTGCGGAGGAATAGAAGGTGGAATAATGATTCGGAATGCATTTTCTGTGAGATGCAACGACAGCATTGACTACGCTTTTATATATTACATATCTCTATGTGTATATATATATGCTTCAATTTATAAATAAAATATCTATAGGGTGTAAATCCATTTCGATCCAATCCCTATTTCTTTTTCTACCCTTGTTTACCTAGAGCCAGCTCTGCGAGGATACACATATGCTACACATGAAATACATATAAAAATAATATACAGTAATACTTACTCTCGATGCTTTGCAAGGGTGGGTATTCACCCCAGAATATAACGCATCGGCGAGACGATCTAACGAGTATAACGGGGTGTGTTCCCAGGAAAGAAAATAGCTATAAATCTGTTAGTGAATCGCCGGGATAATTTACGGGACTAATCACGGAGCAATTAGCTGAAGAAGCTTAATTTTTCTTGGCCTCGTTCGCAGATGCCGAGAACGCCGGGCAGCGAGGTAAGTAAGTGGGAGAGAGAAGGGTAATGAAAAAAAAATAAGAAAGAGACGCAGGGAGGATCGTAGCTCAGTGAGGAAAAGGGCGGCACGGCCAAGGAAAAAAAAGGTAGGAACGAAGAAAGAAAGAGAGAAAAAAGAAAGAGGGCGCGAGAGATGATAGCCGGGCATATAATTTATATCTACGTTTTATAGAAGTTTATCCTGGACCGAGGTTAGGTTGGGTACCACCGTCCACCTTACCTTTGCCTACCTTCACTCGACTCTGCCTACCCGCTGGCTCCTGCGATATATGACCATTTTTGCTGGAATCTCAGGAGCACGCAATAATTGGCCGTCAGGAGCTGCCAAGACTGCGGGATCTACCGTGGCCATCGTAATGGCGAAACCCGACGAAGAAAAGACATAATAAAGCAATAATAAAAACGACCGCGGAGTCTTAACGTCGCGTTAAAGCTATACGCAAGAACGCGACGGTCGGCCAGCCCGAGTTCGCTTGGATTCGTTTAACGAGCGTGACACGTAATTTAAGTGTTTGAAATAAGAAAGGAACAATGCAAATCGTTTAACAATGACGTGTAAAGAGAAGGAATTAACAAAATTTTTTTTTCTTTCTCAAATTATTTGTATCTCGCCGATGCCCATTTCTTAGCCGTGGACGGGAGCAGCCTGCGAATCGCTGCGTGAAATCTAGTATGACGCTAAAATTGATGACTGCGAACGAAGAAGATTGGTCGGGGAATCGTTGTCGGGATAAAGTGGCTGAGCGTGGATGGAGGTAGGCGAGCTAAGTGAGCGTGCGGGTAAGAAAGAGTTAAGGTACAGCTAGGTCGGGTACGTAGCCCAAGAAACGCGCTGGATAAGAAAGAGGAAGAAGATTTTGCACTCGTACGGCGCTGTACATTGGTGGTAAGAAAAAGACGTCTCCGTCGCGAGTTTCCGCCGCGTGGCGCTAGTGGTATAGGTTTATAGCCCATAGATACGGGTAATAGAAAAAGTCTTGAAAAAAATCATAATACGATAAAAAAATATTGTGCGTCAAAGTATCGCCTCGTTCGTAAGGATCGATAGGATTTAAAAAAATCAAGAAATAAAATAAGAAAGTATATTATAAAAAATATCACCCAATATAAGACTCTGAAATAAGATTCCATAAGACCGATTGACAAGCGCAAAGGGATCGTCCGAATAAAACGGCGGATCACCGGGTCGGGAAGATTCCCCAAGGAATTCGAGAGGATCTCATCTGCAGAATTTCATTAGGGTTATAACGACGATCCTTAGAGCGAATAATATACCTTGAAATGTAATAGCCTATTTACGGACTAATTAAATGTAATTTTCAATATTTTCCTTGCTCAATAAAAAATTTACTCTTTCTCGCGAGTCCTCGGGTCACCTTAGTCCCAGGATCCAATACGTATAATCTAACTGACTTATATCCATACGGGCTACATACGGTCCATAACCCATAAGGCTATAACACATAGTTAAAGTATCGCGTAGAAGTTATATCGATTTTATGCCAGGAATTTTCTATGCTTTCGTTATTACCCATATGACCAACCGGTACGCCATAGGACTCCCATATACGTATCTCAGAATACTCTGAGGTCTCCTAGCTCACAATAGATAAATCGGTCGAGACGACCGGCATTATTAATGCTTCTTCCACGTATTTCGATAGAATCGTTATTTTCACACCCGATCGGCTCGCGGCAGTGACGTTCCTATGGGGCTTATGCTTTGTATTCAAGAAGGTAAGAGAGAGAAAGAGAAAGAGAGAGAATGCACAATGAACCACCAGGTAGTCATCCTATAGCAAGAGAGACATCCCGTTATACCCGGTGAACCATCTTCGAGAAATAACGAGAAAGTATAACTGAGTCGCGAGGCTTTCGTCACGCTGTGATATCACGTCATTCATTTTACATTGCTTAAGGTTCGATTCCCATGAAACGACGAAACCGTGAGCTGCGCGATTATTGGATCCAGCCATCGCTCGAATGCTTTTATTTTATTCCTTGCTTCGTACCCGTTCCCCCTTGGCCTTGACGATTGTGTCTAGTAACTTTCTTTTTTCTAGTAACTTTTTTTCTTCCTCGTACAAATCCGCATCCCTGATACGGCACACGGGCGTAAATAAATGCTTACTCCTATGATCGAGGATAAGAAAAAAAAAAGAAAAAGATTTTAAGCAACGTAAAGTTCCCTATAGTCAGGTCGAAGAAGCTCACAGGATAACGCGACGTCTGAGATCTATGTAACAAAGTCCCTAGGAGCTACATACAGTGTATATAGTCGTGTTTTATCTCGCGAGTAAATACGAGAGGACTCGTCCCGTAAAGGCGACTCCTCAAAGCCAGTCCATTTCTTGGCGCGTAAAGGGACCGAGGTAAGGAACGATAGGAAGCCCGTAGTACGCGAGAGAAATTTCACCGCCGAGATTTCCGAGGAGCCTCGACGTATCAGAACGCCAAGAATAATATCAGCGAGTTCATGGAAAATATAATTTCCGGTTGTTGGGTACAAAGACGACGAGAAAGTGAGCCGAAAGGCTCGAGAAGAGAAATGGGAAACGGCGATAAAGTCACGAGGGACCCAAAAGGGCGGGTATACACTAGAGAATTTCGAGCCACGAGTATGGAACGTCAGCGTGGACTTCCGGTTGAGAAGAAAAATAAAAAATTCTAGTAATTTCATGTGGAAGCCGTGAGGATTCAATTCAGGGGACCTGGCCTAAGCCGTCGGCATCCATCTGACACGATAGCGTAAGCGTCGCGACGTCCCTTGACGTGAGAGTGTCAAAGGGCGTCGAGGGAACAATGGGGCTACGTTCAGGGTGTCAACTCGATGGTGTAATTTATACGGGAATAATTGACAGCGAAGAAGAGGAGCCGAGTACTAATTGTATATCGTGGGTATGTAGAAGATACGAATAGTGACGTCACATCCGGTACGCGTGGCAGCATTCATCATTGACGCAAGATGAAATGCAAGCCAGTGGCGCGCCTGGTGGCAATTGTTGGAAGCACCGTGACGGATTGTAATCTGGATCCATCGATTATAAAATCTGTAATCTGGATCCATAAAAATCAATTTTAATCGACGTGACCTCTGACCTTTTTTTTGCGCGATCCAATAAAGCTCCAACAAAAAATAAGACAGCGGGAAAGAAAGTAAGGGGATACTTTTTGTACCTGTAACAAGTGGATCCCCCGAAAGGGAGAAAAATCTGCTTGCGAATTCGATCCGCAGACCCATCAGAGGATGAATTCGTCTCGAGCAAGGGGTGCAGATTGAGTTTTTACGAGGAGACCGTGCCCCGTCGATTCACCTACATAAAATCGTACGATTTATTTAGCGGAAGTTGGCATGGACGCTCTCCGTCGCTACTCGTAGCAACACCCGACGCCCGGCGTCTAGATCGCGTCTCCGGGAGAATATTCAAATACCCGAGAAGGCCGCGAGCTACGGAACCGATGGATTCCTTAAAAGCTCCCCTTTGCCCTATCGATTGTCGGACGCCCTTGCGTATACCCAATTCAATCTCTTTTTCTCAGCCACCCTGTATACAGTAAGGATATATGTACGTATATGCCGACGAGCGTCGGAAGCCGTTTTAAGTGTAGCAACAGCGACGACTGGTGGTTTTGATAAGAACTAAGATTCTCGGAATCATATCTTTCACCTTTGCCCTCCCCCCCTCCCAATAATACCCCACACCACTACCGAGATACGTCTAAACATTAGGCCTTAAATTGCAGCACCCCTCTACGGCAAGGGGCAACTTTTTAGATGGTAATGGCGGATATTCACGAAGGAAATTTCGCTTTGAATCGACTTCCGGTCTCGGGAATAGAGTCGCCTTCTATTCGGATACTTCGAAGAAAAAAAAAAAGAATGTCATTATTTTACGACTTTTTATTTTATTTTCAAGTCACCGGAAGTGAACGAGGCGACGGCAGATATACATAGGTGCGTCGTAATTTCCTTAACGTTTTCATGAAAATCAATGATTACGTTAAGCAATTACGCTCGGGCGTCAATGGAACTTTCACTTGTATTAAATCACGGCGGTAAATTTCAAAAGGCCTCTCGACATCGCGCGGAAATGACATCCAGTCGGTGTACTTTCATCCGAGCGGAAATCGCGACATCCGCTTTTCGAAATGAAAGTAAAATAATTTTAAAGAATAATTTTCCCCCCAAAAAAACGAGAGAGGCAAATAATGACGTCTCTGCGATTACAATGGGCAGAGGACGTCTATTATATCGTTGAGTTTGCTTTAAAAAAGCCCACGACTTTTCCTCCGTTAAGCCGCATTTGCATTGCTCGCTCGAGCGACGGAAAGAGACTTAACGAAACCATTCCCTTAAGCGATACGAACTTTGCCAAGAGTAACTCGGACGATTAAACTCTAATTCAAGGAAATCCTGTAGGTCCATATGGGACATAATATATATATATATATATATACACAGCATACATTCAGAGTACTCAAAAGCAAAGATGGCCATTTTGAAAAACTATCGATTCAACAAATCTCTCTGATGATTCCTCCGAATTAATATAAGTCGTACATTTTCCTGATCGCTGATCTCGAAAAGCTTCTCACTGAAAATCATATGGGTGCGTGAGTAGTCAGCATGCACCTGTTATCACAGCATGCCATATCCCACACAAGTGTTAAATAAAATACTTCCGGCATAGCACAAGAGACAGTTATGAGGACGGATCGCGGGGAGTGGAGGAGAGGGAGACGAAAAGTAGGAAGCGGAATATACGGAGAATGGAGAAACGGGAAACACGCAAAGTTTTCGACATTACGTAAAGTTATCGACGTTATAACAAGGCGTAACTCGGTATTTACGGTGCGAAACGGTACACACGCCGCTCAGGGGAAACTTTGCGAAATTGGTTATCGTCGTACTTCCTTCAATTACATCCCCCTCACTCGACTACCTCACTATGGAGATCGTACCTTAACCTTGCTGGTCTTCGTTCTTCCCAGATCTCCTTGTCGTTAATCAATATGAAGATACGCCGTTTCGTAGAAAAAAATTCAAATCCGAAATACGGCAAAGTACGAAACGAAGATATAAAAAAAATTTGGCTTACGATACTCGCGTGAAAATCCATTTTTTTTGTCCCTCAAAATTCTCCACACAGCAACACGTGGTCGATAAGTTGATTTTCGTAAAACTCACCTGTAACACAAAACATAGAAATAACATTAGAAAACGAATATCCGAATGTGCGTTACATCGATATTAAAAAAAAGAAAGGACCAAAACCTGATTACAATTTTTTTCTATTGTACCACAGAAATTCATGGCTCTTATCATTTTTATCGTAGCCCATAACGCACCCTCTCGATCGCTCTTGAGAACGACAAAGGGACGATATGCCGGGTATACGTATAAGGGGTGTCTTTTCGAAGGGTGTTACATGGCAAATATAATGTATCAGGCAGGAAGGCAAAGGGCTCTTGGGGTTATTGTAGGGTTATCGGATAATAATTTCGGACCCTTACATCCCATGTATTTTCCATACAGGGAATCGCTTGCTAAGGGATTCAAAAGAATGATGACTGCAGTCGCTCATACAGCCTGTTACAAAATTTTTATTGACAAGATCCCACACCACCATAAATACCGCAAACTAATTTTTACACGACCCAAAAATCATATATATACATACACACCATATATGTTATATACCACACATGTCACATAACGAAGGTAATCTAATCGAGAGCATACGTGCCAATAGCACGTAAGTCTCCAGTTTCGCGCGAGGAAGCGCGTGCAAGAAATTCCCGTCTCCTTTAATTCGTCGAAAAAGATAAAAGAAAAAGACAAGAAAGACACCCGTTACGTTACTGTTATCATTAGCGTCGTTGCGTTATAGCGCGTAGAGCGCGTCATGCGATATAAAGCAGTGACAAACTAATGGCGCTCTCGTCACGTCCCCGTACGCGCACTGCCACGTAATTAGTGCTGTACATTTTTTTTCACGAGATATCCCATATGATAAGCCAGCACTTTTATTACGAACCCAACGTGAAACTGCACGCGCACAGATCGAGTCGAGGAATAAAAAATATATCTCTGTATAACGAGACGCCAAAGTCGTCGCATACGTTTTCATTGCTATTACCCAAATTATGAATATTTTATACATCAACTCATTGCAGCATCAACATTATTAACGCGTCCTTATCAGGGGTCTAATCCGTACTAACAAGGTATGTACCAACGTGTGTATATATTATATCTACCTGAAAGTCTGATTAAACACCATCTCGTACTACTTGCCAAGAGGCATCCTCGTAAAGTCAATGATTTATCGAGCGTATAATGATTTCGTCATTGGCCGAGCACGAATTCGATATACACGTGATACTCGAAGGTTGGATGAGATCAGATTATTAATGGGCGACCATGTATATTTATAGGGAAATAAATAAGTGAAAGAAGCAAGGATTGTGGAGTTGGATAGGGGGTGGGATTACACGTGAAAATCACGAAGGGTCGTGAAAGGGTGTAAAATGGAAAGAAGGGTGTTTCGGAATGTGTAAGACAGGAACCGTAATAACTCGCGAATTTTCAAAAAAAAAAAAAAAAAAATAACGACGGGCAAAACTATCCTGTATCGATATCGTTGGACGTGCCCTGAGGGTTGCGAAATAGAATCACCTGAACCGTCGGTAAGGTAGGGTTCGGATTTATCATTAATTTTTAACGTTACAGCCTCCCGCTTTCCCGTAAAGATAATACGAAATTTCGGGTAAAGATTTTTCAAAGGTTTTTCCTCCAACCCTTGCGATAGTCCGTACGTGTGTTTTAAATTTTAAGATATTTTCCATAAAGGCTCCCCTAGGCACAGCCACCCCTCCTGTGCCGAGATCTTGCGCGTGTCCGTACAATTTCCAAAGATAATACGAACGATCAACCCCCCCCCCCCCCCCGCTCCAACACCACTTTTCTCACTGAAAAGATGAAACCACCCACCATTTTCACTCTTCATTCTGTTTTTCAGCCCCTAAACGAAAATGAAGTAAGGGTGGGCATCCTGAGCCAAGAGATGGAAAACAGGGCACGTATCAACCCTTGTCGTCGATTTTAAGGAGATTTGTAAAAAAAAAAAAATCAATATTCCCCTCAAACTCACCGGCAATTACATACAGAGTGATTCATCGTAAACGCGCCACACGAAATTGGCCGTGAACGAACGACTTCGTGAATCGAAGCAGGGAGGCACCGTTAACTAAATGAAAGTCAGCGTAATAAAAATCGCTAAGACCATGAATTTCTTGAACCGTTCAAAAAGGCCCCGCTGTCCCGATTAACCGAACTGTTCAATACCGTCCACCCGTTATAACATCCTCGAATGGATTCAGCCGATGCGTTTGCCCCGTACAATTGCAGGTCGATAAATAATAAATCTTTAACGTAACTGTACGACCCGAGCCCATCCACGTAGATGTTAGATCGAAATAGAAAATGAACCTGTGCACGAGGTTCAAAGGTGATCGTGTCGTGCGATCTCGTGAGTAACCGAAAGGTCCAGCCGCGTCGACGGTAGAAAACGACAAAGACAAAGAGCGCGAGGCAATGGTAAATAATAATAAGAAAGATCGATGCTCGCAAAGCAAAGACCTGCCTCTCTCTATTCAGTTCACGCGAGGTACTTCGTGCACAATTAAGTAACCATCGGAACGTGAGGAGGAGTGTCAGCGGTGGCTGCCAGTACGATGCACACCCTTCGTCAAATCGAACGAACCAATGGCTTATCGATTCCCCAGTCAACCCCCCGGATTAATAGAAACCAGCCAAGAGGCAAGTCAGTCGCGGAACGAAACTAAGAGTTGCCAAAGGAAGGTACATTGAAAAAAAAATTAATTTCTTAAGCACACCTGCAAGCTTCGGACAGCAATGAAAAATTGGAAAAGAAGAAACAAGAAAAAGAACTTCCTACCGCGGAAATCGTGAATACAGTCATAATCTTTTACCGGTCCAGGAGAGACGTTAAATTATTGGCTCGACAGACTTTTGCTTTTGCATTATTCAGTCTTCACGCTTTAGGGGGCGGGAGGATTGGCAAGAAAAGTGACAGGAAAGGCGTCGCTCGAACGTCAGATCAGGTTTTGGCGAGTCTACGGTAGAATTCTCTTAAAGGATAGTTATGACGTATCCACAGGGTTCGTACAGTGACGCAAGACATTTCGGCTGTTCGGTTGGACCAGCAGAATGTCTCAGCAGTACCTAACCTAGCTTTACCTGGGAGTAACGAGAGATGTCATAGCGAATCTTATAATCGTATGAATTATGCGCGAGAGACGTTTGGGGGGAGACTCGGGGAATCCCCCGTCTCTACGAGGGTTAAAGGACGCGAATCCGAGGACGGTCTGGGTCGCTGAAGTGGAGAGGAGTAAGAGGCGGGGATGGACACGGAATTCGAAAGTGGAAACATAAGGAGAAGGTCTAGGGGATAGACTGCGGTTACCGTCTGAGAATTCGCCCTCCGAATGCCAAGAAGGAGAGTCGAAAGGAAAGCTTATCGCAAGGTGTGAGTCGAGGACGGGAGGACACGGGAATGATAACGGGACAGGGTCGGTTCATGGGCACGTGGCGAAAGGGTCGATGAAAATATGTCAGCATCTGTATGAATTATGATTTGTGGATCAAACGTATTGTCTGGTCACAATGGTGGGGACGGATCCGACTACCCGTCCTCGCACCCTCCCAGTCCCACCCTAAGCCGAAGACCGTGTTAAATCCATCGTTTTCAAGGAAATTGATTTTTACCCTCAAAAGATCAAAGTCCAGATATACGTATATAGGTATACACGCGAACGCCTTATATGAACGACGTAAACATACGAGTACTTATCGATCTCCCAGACACTCGCCGGATTAATAAAGATTCAAGATGCGAAGCAGGTGACGAAATAAGGAGCACCGAAAGGAAGCGTTGAGAAAGAGAAAAAAGATAGAAAATTTTTTTGATAAGGGTGATACAAGATCCGTCTCAAAAGTTCGGGCCAACTGCCCCTGTACGATGCTTTGAACCGCGTTGACGGGTGACTGTTGCCATATGAGTTTGCATTGACAGTTGACACCTCGTGAAAACGAACGAGATTATGTGTGAATGTGATCGCGTTTGTATAGGTATAAGAAAAGACATAGAAGAGGAAGCAATAGAAGAGAACTGGGCTGTGAGAATCCACATAAGAATTTTCTATACGCAGGGGTACTGGATTGGTACATACTACGTGTATTAGGTACGTATTATATTGTACGGCTTGTGGTAAGAACGAGGCCACGTCATTGATTTACCGTACGAGAACAGCCTGTCTGTCTCGCCGTACGATCTACAACTGCCAGTAATGCGGCATGCTTAGGTATTGGACGGTGAAAAAAAAAAAGAAAAAGAAATAAAACAGACGAGCCCATATCAGTAAGGAGAACGTTTCTCCGGCTGTTTATCATAAGCGGAAATAAGTGAGGCGCTGCGGTTGTACCCGCGCACGCCCTTTTTTCCACTTCACTTTCGCGCTCTCATAACGCTTCTTGTATACCGGGTTTAAGTGTCTGGGACACGCCTACGGATAACTTTTCAAATTGAGGCTAGAAAGCAAAGGGTAATCTCAGCGTGGATTATCTTGGACCACCGACATCGTTCACTCGGATATTTTTCACTGAAGATCATTTCCGGTCTCCACGGCAATTCAAAATGGAGGTACGACGCTTTAAAAGTGCGAGGTGGATGCGCTTAGAGATTACCGCATGGCGACGAGAGCGCCACCACCTGCCGTCCGTCGATTTCGCCTACCATTGTGTACCTCTCATTATTTACAGTATTTCGCAGGGGCTAAAAATCTTACAGACCTTCGTGCATTTCCGTCGTTACGCGTCGCTGAGCGTTCGCGAGAATTTCGAGGGGTGCCGGCAATCCTCATGGAAAGTGTCGAGCGAATGAGGGTGAACTGGCAAATGTACCGCGGTGCCACCCTTAATCGTTAGGGAATGGAGCCAAATCGCCTACAAACCTCAAAGACGTACGAGGCTAGGATTTTAAGACTTTCCTACGTACCAAAGAGACTTAACCTTTTTTTTTTGAAATTCCTATGGCCAATTACCGCCAAAATTCCACTAATTACATCATTGGGGTCTTATTCGACGGCACGACATCAGGCCCTATTCCACCATACCCATGATCCTACAGTATCGAATAAAAGGTCGCGAATTGAGAATGAACGTAATACAAGGAAAAAGAGAGAGGAAAATAGCGACAGTATAAAAGTACAATAAAATCGGTACGATTGCGCGATAAAATCCCGTCGCCAAGATGTATATCAGCCCAGCCCGGAATAGTAACGTCGAGTAACATATACCCATTGCGAAATCGACATGTCGTATTGTAAACGCGAAAACTTTAACTGGCCGGAAGACCCGATACAGCCCTGGCACCGTTTACATTTCCATCGGAGCGATCGTCGCAAGAAATGATGATTGAATGGATACACCATGATGAACATCGATACATCTATCTACATACAGTATATCTATATCTACACGCACTGTGTGCAACTACGACAAGACGCTACGTGAGCTACGGCGAAATTTAAAGGTAAAAGAAAAATTTTGCAGCTTCAAATTCCCCTCGTCGATACTCGAGGCAATTACGTGAACCTCCAAGACGGTACCCTTGCTCGATCCCGGAGCAACGTAGAATGGATGGTACAGAGCGCGGTGAATGTACGTGGCGCGTGTAGGCGAGGGCGAGGAGGAAGGTATGCGAGTCTCAACGTCAGACAGAGACATTGCAATGAGGTTAAACAGCTGAACTCTGAAACCTGGGGGGGTCAAGTGCCTAAATTGCCGC
>JARPRH010000408.1:252732-264409 GCA_031763665.1 Calameuta haemorrhoidalis | reverse complement strand
TGTACCTGGATCTTTATTACGTGGCAGTTGATGTGTCTCGTCGTAAAGTCCCAAGAGAGGCTGCTTGACGTTACCGCCTTGCCGGGGACGTTACGCGATTCCTTGAACCGTACCGGAAGTTACGTAAGGTCACATACGATCAAGCGGTAGCACTTAATTTACACGGTATCAGTTTCCCTCGGTGTGATAGGCCATTAAGAACGATGTGCATTAAATTGAAATGCAATTAATAATACGACACGCGATTCCTTTTACTGTAAAATCATTGCTATTAATAAAGTTACCATATAAAATTGCATCTGCGCAATTATACAACAGTATCGATAACACGCGACGCATATGACTCACGTGCAATTCCACGTATGAAGAAATTGCTATAAACTTGATTAAATAAAAACAGCAAAAAAGATCACCAATCAGCACGCTTTGAGATCGATAATAAAAATTCTCTTGGAATTGCACAGGCAGTGAACCGAGTGAAAAAGATAATTAGCCATTGATACTTATCATCAAGATCGCGGGTTAATTAACCCATTGATTATCACATGTGTGTTACACAGGTGACTCAGCTCACATAGAATCTCACGTTTACGCTGTTCAGGAGCTAATCGACTATTTTTCAATTACAATGAGCGTATCGGTATAGAAATTTCAAAAAGCTTCCAATAGACCCAATCGATCGATAATTATCGATTTCATGTTATTCGATCTCTAGTGACTTTTGAAAAGTCACCAGGCAATTCCCATTGTTGCCTTTACCCTTTTACCCCATTATCCTTTATCGGGTACACTTTTCGATCTCATATGCATATAAGCACACGTGTGCATGTACTGTAACATATGTAACTTCGTCTCATTGATATAAAGCTCTATTAATAAATCCGACATAAAATCCACCGTACGACTACTGAGTTACGATAATAGTACTGAAATACAATTCATTTACACCCACCGTGCTTTTATGAATGAGTGCTAAGATCAAGCGAGTGGGTTGTGGATCAATGAGTATGTAATACTGTAGCATATAGGATATATAATCATAGACTGTATTATAAGGCGGTAGATATTGAAGCTATCACTGCTTTCTTCGATATATTCTCAGTTATATCAAATGAAGATATCATCTTATTATACCTATATAGATATATATTAAGTACCGTAAGTAGAACGACGAAAAATTTTTGTAGCTGCTATGTAGAAATGGGATCGATCCTCATATGTGAAGATAGGTCACGTGTGTGTGTTTGACAATGATTAAGCAAGGATATATGTATATACTTATATATGTTTGAACGTGATACTTTATAAAGGAATAAATTAAAATTATCGATTGGCCAGACGTATGAAATGAAATTGGCGAAATGTTCGACAGAGTGAAAATACTTCCAGGCGGTTTGTCACCCCTTGTCGCTGGCCAATTGTCATTTTCATGAAAGCCCGTTCACGAAGGACGTAAAGTTTTTTGAATAATGAAAAAGACCGCTTCCGCATATCGCCGGAACGTACAGCTGAAAGCTGAAAGTGGAGAACTGAGGCTGGCAGAGGGATCTCTTGAGGCGTAACGAAGACATGGCCGTTTCGCGAGATAAATTAAAAAGTTTAACGCGACTCGAAACTCGAAAATCGTTAAAAGATCGACCCTTCGTTATTTCCTGCCACGTACAGGCACGGCGTTTTTATTATATGGCTGGATCAGGGCAGCCAACTTTCCGGAAGTTGGGTTTCATGTATCCGTTATGTCGTCTGGTACTCTTTTGTTATGGTAGTCATATATGTATTTCTTGTGCAAGATATTTGCATTTTTTTGGGACACTACCGTCTATACTTTTTGAACTTATTGGTATTAATATTTTGTTTGCACACACTGTTACTGAAATGTACGTGTGATTCAAAATTGGCGCCACTTGTGGATGTTTCACCGTGTGTAATACACGTTCGTATGGAAACCGGAAGTGAGCAGGTGGAATTGAGAGTACCTACTTTCTTGGCATTTTGCCGCGTGGAGAAATTTCGAAAAATTAATTTGATTCGGAGCTACTGAAAAAAGTCAAAGGAACGAAATTAGAAGAGACTCGAGGAAAAAGGATAGACAGCTTCTATGGTCCAGCCGTGTCCAGCATCGCTACGAGGCTTATACCAAGTTCACGTAACATATTTTTGCAATTTTAGTTGCGGCTCACGTATGAGCCCCGAGGTGAAGCCTGAAAAATATTTATTCGATTTCTATTTCCTGTCTGTCTTGAGGTGCCTGCTAAAAATATTGCAAACAAGAAAATTGCGTTAATTATGAAATTCCTCGGAAAGAAAATTGTAGCTCAAAAAAAAAATGATTCGATAACGATATGACGTGCACTCGTATGATTACGTGGGTTCTTGAAAGCGAAAAGAAAAAAAATGTTACTGTGAATAAAAACATAGCAAGTGCATAAGAGAGAGACAGAGAGTGAAAATATACACGAAGGAGGGTGCATCGTCTTTTCACGTGAGATGAATCACACTGTACGTTTGCCCAGGATCTACAAATAGATCTAATTAATCTCTTTCATATGCGGACGCTGAAACTTTACCTGAAAAAGAACTACGAACTTCCTATCACACATGGTACATGCTAGAGTCCAGTACATTATACACAGTACAGCACAGCATGTATACGTATACAGACTATATCTATCCACAGATTATCTAGGTACCTAGATGAGGTAAGCACATTGAAAACAGACTTGAACATTTACCAAACCGGAGAAAATTTTCCGAGTCGATTTGCATACACCGACTATAATTTTATGTCTCTAAAGAACAGAAATGCATAGAAAGAAAGAGAGTGAAAAAAAAATTAAATCTTTAGTACAAAATTACGTGTAATTAGCTCAATTTCATAAATCGGCCAATGCGAATAAATCAAGTAATTACGTATTTTTAATACCGTCGGGTACATGGCGTCGCGACGGCGTGGGTTAATTTATCAAAATTTCGTCTCAATTAGCATTTTCATTTACCACCGTAATAAAATTACCTGGTTACGTATGACGTAAAGTACGGAAAAGTGCATCGTATGCACTTTAGTCTTTTAAAACGAAGGTAAGACGTGTTGGTCGAGGGTCGTAAAGGGGTTAGGTTAAAGGGTCGTACACACGGTAGCGCGCGATCTCACCTAGTCGGGTAAATATGTATATACATAGGTACGTATTGGGAAATGGCGAAAAGCGTCGCGACGTTCTCGACTCGATGACACGCACGACGTGAAGCGTCCAGAGTCGTTCGGAGCTGTTGCATAAAACATCCTCGTAAAGGAAAAGCTTCTGTGTAAATGGAATTCCAAGGACTTCGGTACGCGTGCAGTGCATCTTCAATGTATGCACCAGCAGGTCAAAGTGCACTGGATGTAAAAAGGAAGGTGTCCGTGTCAAGTTGTTCCTGCAGCAGGTCCTTCGCTAAGACGAAAGTTGGTGAATATCGTTACCCGGGCTGCTTCGAGTCATGAAACTTGTACCAGGTAGCAGGATTGCTGAGGTTGCACATCAGGAACATCCTCGTGCAGTTCAGGACTTCATTGCCGAAAGGAGCTAAGAAATAGCGAATCGACCCCTCGGGTCTTGTATTCCTTATCGTTAGGGTGCAGCGGCCTCTGAGAATGCATTATGCAACGTGTACGGCATTCACTATGCAGGTACTGCTGGACCTGCAGCACCTGTCGACAACCCCAGGAGACGTTCCTTGGACGTCGGCTGAGCTTTTATCGGCAGTGACCATCGGTGCTCCGAATTACAGTAGCATCTCGCAATTCGTCAGGATGCAAAATGAACTGCTGGACTTCGTTAGATTTCTTATCAATTTAGATAACGAAGATGCAATTTAAACATCTATCTAATGCAGTATCTTGCAATTCGTCAGGATGTAAAATGAACTGTTGGACTTTGTTAGATTTCTTATCAATTTAGATAACAAGGATGCAATTTAAGATGATTCAGGTGAGGATGTTACGCATGATAAATTTTAACGATTATCCTTGCCGGTCATAGCGTAGATTGAAAATTGATAATCGAAACTAGGCCAGGTACCCTGATTCATATTGTATTACCCGTTGCCAGATGCAAGACTCTGTTTCCAAGTAAATAAAATTGCAGTGACCGTTGCACAATGCACTTGGGAATTGCAAGTAGCAAGTTACAGGTAACTGTCGAATCTGCCCCAGGGACTTGTAAATAGCGCAGGTACATTTTTCACGTGTCTTTTGAGTTTCCGTCCTTTGGCTGAACGTGGAAGACATTACTGACCTATATACAAGAAAAATCGACAGTTCCGAATCCCTCAGAGTGCGACCCTCCGAACACGAGTTTCCCTTAAGTATCCCAAAAGTTTCTCTCTCGCATCGACACTCGCACGAAAGGTAAAGGGGTAAGAGAGCGCGATGGATAAAAAAGGGGTTGAAGTGGAAAAGTTAAATCCACAAGGATCGCTCTGCTTCTCTACGGTCAGAACAAGGGTTGGGTCTGTAAGAGAATTAGATGGTTGAGTATCCTAAATATATGTTGGTTCTCATGAAACTAGAACGATAGTGGTTTTTATTTTTTTTGCATCCCTTCCACCCCCTGTCCCTTTTACCCGCCCTCTCGCTCCTCTCGTGTTCATCCGCTCACTAATTCCCGACAAGGGTGTCAGAGTCGACAAGGATAAGCAGACGAGACCACCAAGGAAAATGTTATCGCGACCCTTGATCAAAGGCAAACCCTGGTTACAAACGAATGATCCCTTAGATTTGAACACGTTCGCAGTTACACCGGAAGTACGGTTGCTCCAGGACCTGTTCAAGGTGTCTTTGAAACGTGGTACGTTGCGCAATGCCAAAAAGCATTCACTTCGGCGGTAGCGTTTGATGTTCCTGACCATTACTCATCCAGAACGTTCAGAATCCATCGAAAATGATCATGAAGTATAGGGGGAGCTTGTTACGTGAGCTCATACTAAAGCGTAGTACACACATGCCAAACAATATGTGTTCAATCGAATACTCGTGAATATACCGAAATGCGATATAACGGGAAAGCAAATATCTCTAAGCCTTATGTACGTACGAGCGAGAGAGAGAGACAGAGAGAGTACAGGGATGTCTTTGATGGAACAGGGAAAGATCAAAAATTTTTTTTTTAAGTGACAAAAAGAAAAGTCGTACATTAGCTAACTTTGAAAATCCGCCCTTAAGCCTTCGGGGAATATCTTGTAATAGCACAATGGCGTTTCCAGAGTTTCACCATCTTCACCCTTAGGCACTTCGTACCAACCGATTTCAAGGGGGTTGGTAAGGTACTTTAGCTCTTGTTCAGGGCCGTACATCAAGGGTAGCGATGCGAGGAGCGATGGCGCCGTGGCGAGTCTGCTGTAAGTTACAAGTGTAGCGGGAGGGGGGGGGGGGGGTGCTACTAACCCAGAAACGGGGGTTGATGGGTGAACAGGGGTGGAATGTAAGGTGGTTCGACTTGAGATAAAGGAGCGACTGGGGGAATAGGTCCAGGCCGGGTCAGGTAATGGGAATAAAATGGCACCAATACGTATTTGATAGCCTGTAAAAAAAAATTCGTTTTATGAAAACAAATCATTTCACTTTTATATAAAATTGTACATCTTCTTGTTATACGAGAAAAAAAATATGATTGATATAAGAAAAATTCCCGAAATTTACATTTTTACTGTAATTTATCTCTCTGACTGTACAGGGGATGAAATGATCGAAACAATCGGGATACTTCATGAATATCAAATAATTCCAATTAAAGGGTTGAACATTAATACACCCTTTCCTCTCAGTCCTCGCTCCGTCACTCTCAAGATTGATTTACCTGAAGATCCTCTTAAAGAGACTGACGACTGCAAGCCTAATGGTGAAAAGGGACGAATAAACAGGAGGGACGAAAAACCCTGCTTCAATTAAATAAATATTTACTGCCATTCTGATCCCATAATTGTAAAAACTCTGTGGATACACAGCTTTAAATACCTCTGGTAATAAGATACTTTGCATTAGCCCAAAAAAATTTTTTTACCTCAAAATCAAAAATGGCCAATAATTAAGTTTAATACTTGTCATTGGGATTTGAATGAAAATTTTTTACTAAATCATGAAATAGTATTCACCAGGTGATCCCTCAGACTTATGTTGAAAACTTCTTACTAACAGTGTACGTAATACAGTCAGTAAGTAAAGTTGTCACAAGGGTAGTTTCGAAAAAAAAAATGCATTGTGCACCCCCTGAGCAAACTAGGTAGGTAGGTAGCAAGTTACTAAAGTATGTAGGGTGCTGGAGAAGGTTGATGGTGTCGAGGTTGATGGTAATAGCGGTTGATGGGATCGGAACTTGCTAGGAGGGTAGTATGACTACGTGGCAGAGGGGTTGAAAGAATGATATTATTTAATTAGATGCGAGCCAGGAGTTTGGATGAAAGTAAAGGGATGGTTGAGAGAATTTCGAGATAGCTACGGGAAGCTTCAAAGTTTCAAGTTAAACGATAAACTCAACCAGCTAGCCATATTTAATATTCATCCCCCGCTCCTGGTGTATCATGAACGGATGCTGCATCAAAGGAGATTGATTTATACGCATTAGGGGCAAGATGAATTTTGGCAATATTCGCATCTCGATCGCGAAGATAGCAATAGACATCTGTGGATTGTATGAAATTAAATAAAGGATAAGAAAAATAAGATGCCATTTTAGGGGTGACAAGCCCCTGACTAAGAAGATCAAGAAAGAAATATAGTCTATCCAGCTTAACTTCGAGTCTATATAATAAATCGTTATTCAGCCCTTATCAATTCAACCAATCGCTTTCATTCGTTACGACCTTCACCTTTCTGATTACTGTTTAGGTGGCCATCTTGAACAAACGAGATGACAGCGATAAGGATTTTCTGAAAAATCATCAAGATCCCTCGTGGACGTTCGAGGGTCGAGCCAATTGCCAAACAAGGGTATTTCTCTCTTGACAGACCTTCGCTCACTTATTTCCGTCTTTTCTTTTCCTTCATTTTTTCTCTTATTTCCCAAGTCCCTATTATTCTGTCATTGAAGACATAAATTATCCGCGGCACTGAAGATTGACTTCAGGCTCTCTTGGATTATTCAAATAACAAGTCGAAAACGTTCTCCTGCCATTAAAAAAAAAAAAGATTGCTATAAACAAACCCAAATTTTATTTTTAAAAAATACAAAAATTCTTATCACAGGTTGATCATTTCATACGATATCAAATTTTGATAACCCACTGATATTATAATTTAATAACGTACTGATCGGTAACAAGATAATGTAATACGTAATATTGTTATACGGTTGGTCGATCATGCGAAAACACATAAAGGGCGACACGAAGAAAGACCAACATAAAAGTGAAAGGGACGTAGGGTATAAAAAGCCTGTTATCAAAAAGCTGCCGGCGTTGCGTTCAGCGACAAGTAAAAGTTATAGGGGAGTGATAACTGGAGTTCCTTGATAAACCGCTAGTGGACGACCGAATGAGCAGAGATTAAGAAAGAAGCTAAAAAAACGATGTACCAAAAAACAGTATATAAAGAATAAGGCATCTGCGCATGCGCAGAAAAAATCTAAATATCGTGGCACTTAAACCAATGCATCAGGATACACGAGATCTGCATACCAAGGTAACACAGACTCCGGCAAACATATAAGGCATGTACCTAAAGAGTACCCAAGTGATAGCCCTAAGGGTGGATTTTCATGCTCGCGAGGAGGCCAATAAGAAAGACAAAAAAAAATCTATTTCGGCATCCGTGTTATTCTGAACGATCCCGAGAACAGCACCGAGAGCCATTGGCAATTGTTGAACGGAATTACATTCTTAAATTCCATTGTAACGCGTATAAGTCGTTCCGCTGCAGGGATAAAGAAGAAAAAGACGAAAAAAAAGAACAAAGCCCAAAAAAAAGATTTGCGACAAAGGTCTCAAGAGGATTTCACGCTATACCACCTTAAGCCCTACATTGTTTCAGTCCACTTGACGTATCACTGTATCTTTATTCCTGTTTGCCTAAAAATCTCCCAAGGTTCCGCCTCTCTTTTTTCTCTCGCTCTTCCCATGAAATTTTTAGGCTAGCATCCTCGTCCACCTACAACAGTCTAGTTACCAAAGAAAAAAAAAAGAAAAAAAAAAGGTTGAACAAAGAGTAACGAGAGCGAAGACAGGATTCGCAGCATCCAAGAAAAAGGACAACTTCACTCTCCCCAAGATCCTCGTACATCTAACTCCAACGGACCACGCTTAATGGCTAATCCGCACGAGGACGTTGATTTAAGACTGGCATTAGCGATTGGGTCGTGAACAGGCCCGAGAACCTCGGCTCTCGAGATGGAGTTGAAAATCTCTTGCGAAAGTGCAAATCTCCAAGCGTTCTCTTAGGACGCGATGCCAGGCGAGTAAGGCGCGTCCGCAAACGTCGAATATTCTGTACCGATAGTTTATAGTCGAAATTGTTTCGATTTCGCGTACCTGCAATGAGTAGCTTAAGGTACCAGACCCAGAGACGGAGGAAGGTCTAGAATGCGAATAGAGTCAAGGCGCAATAGTATATGGGGTTAGTGAGATATTGATTAGCTTGGTTAGGTAGGTAGATACTATGGGATAGAAATAACTAAGCCACTATAGATGAGTATATATGTATATGTATACCCACATCGGAATCGTCTGGTATCGTCTGATTTTAATGAAAGATCGACGACTCTTCTCGGCTAATTGACACTTGGTTAACACTTCGATACACTGCATTATACTTACTTCCCTCGAGTCGAGTCTTATTCGGCGCGTTTGGTGAAAAATATAATTAATTGAGAATTCCAGTAGGGTTTTTTTATCGCTCGCTGCGCCATCTGGATACAGAGCCAGCAGACCGAGCTGCTATTCAACGTTTGTCTCTGCCGGCGGAGTCAGAGACTCTCTTTATGAAAATACAATAATGATATGCAACAAGCTTTAACGAAGCACTGTCAAGTGTACTTCGAGCGGAAGCTCGAAGCTGTATCCAGAAGGTGTATATACCGGGTGATTCGTGTATATTGGATTTATGAAGATTAATTAATTTTTTAATCAAACTCAGTGACACGTTTCCTGTGCGATGACGCTTGTCTCGAGAAAGATGTCGAAAGATGATATTCTTTGGTAAAAAATTTTTTTGGCTTTTTTTTTAAGGTTTTTTCTTTTTTCTTTGTAGATCTTCTTTATGTTTTCATAAGCGATTCTTCGGAATCCAGCTTGTATACCGCGTGTGTTCTCAGGTATATGTAATGTTAACAAGGAGCGGAATCAATTTCCCGGTGAATTTTAAATACAAACTACTATACGCGACATGTGATTTTTGGAATTTTTTATGATTTTTTTGGGGGGGATTCATAAGTGAAAAAGTCATATATGGTGGGTATATTTAGGGTGGTGTCTTATAACAGGACTAACACGCAATAGCTACGATCTATTTACACGGTAGATCAACTTTTCAAGTGTTTTTCTCTGTTACGACACACCTTTACTTTTTATCTTGCTTGTCGAAACCACCCCTAAGCTTAGGGTGTCGCAAAGTACACAAGCCTTCGGAAACAATAGAAAGCTCACATCGCGCAGGGCTTCTAGGACTGACTGTACAATCAACAACAGCCCTGTGGGAGTATCGGTTGGTGTTAAAGGAACGACGAATCTACCGGTGAAAGATTTACCCCCGTGAATAAACGATTTTTCGAAAATTCAACCCCTGAAATTTTTTCGATGAACTTGAAATTGGGTTTGGCCTATATTTCCATGGTGATCCCATAGTCCAGTTTTTCTGCTTGAATATTCAAAGGGATTGAGGGGAGGGTTGACAAGGGTTCCTCGACCTTCGAGTGGACAAGATTTAAAGGACGGGGCTGGGAAATCTATCGGCGCACGGATTTAAATTCTGATTCATCGGGGAGTGACTGTAGAAATTGCGGTAAACTCGAGATGCTCGTGTATCGTACTTTTCTCGGTTGAAAAAAAAAAAAACAAAAAAACAAGGCGAAACAATATCGTAGCTTTTCCCATTTATAACGTGATAAATAGCCGCTACATCCGGAGGCCCCCACTGGTGTAAGCTTTCGAAAACTTTTCAAAAGAAATTTCAACAAATTTTTCCTATAACAACCCTCATCTTCTTCCATCGTTCGTTTCTCTTCCTTTTTTCAATCTATACATCCCCTCGCTACGATCCCACCCCACCAGCCTTTTAACGTCTTGGTTAAGCTCCATCACAGTCGATCTTCCTCAGGACCTCGAACCGAGTCCAAAAAGCTCATCTTACCATACAGTAGGCATGGTTTGTGGGAGTATCGAGGGACGCCTAAAGAAAACGAAGAGGAGCTTTCTTTAAAGAATTCACCATGGGAATAATCAGGGGATACAAAAAGTGCTCCGGCAAAAATAAACAGCTAGAGCTTTTCTCTAATGCATTCGGAACTGTATCAAGCACGTTCGTGACCCTTCTGATACGTTTTTTTGTTTTAATTTATTTATTATCAGCATCCGGTCTAAATGCGTACAAAGCAGTAGTAACATCACCTGGTAATGGTAGAGTCATTTGTAGTGAATTTTTTTTAAGCAATGCAACTATTTTCGGAGTCCAATTTTGAGTGTTAACATTTTTGAGACTCATCAGACGCGTTCAGGGATGCTGTAAAAACACAAATTTAGCCCTTATGTTCTATCTCACGGCTACCGCCACAATTCACTTTGATATCCACTCTGTGACAGCTTCCCGCTATTCACGGTCTCTCGTACATATTAGAGACAGCAGTATCCCGCGAGGTTTCATTACATGGCTGGTTTGCCAGGACAAACAGGACGCACATTACGACTCGCTACCCTTCCAGCATCCGGGGGTCCTTCTTCAGCTCTTTGCCTGGACCCGTCCAGCCTTCGCTAGCAACCAGCCCCTAGCTGTCTCTGCTCCTGTATCCGTAGGGTTCAACCTAGTCCAACCTACCACCTGTATCGAATGTAGAGCTAAAACCCCATTTGGGAATAAGATGGCATTACCGATGCTGCAATGGACCAGTCACCGATACTAGTGAGCATCTCTCGATAGAGCTTTAATACTCATATTACATTATATATTACGACCCCACGTAGATAGAGATGAAACAATTTTTATCTTAAAAAAATTCATTTGATTTTGTTTCGTTCAAGCTACTTCGATGTCATGCGGTTCGACGTCGCGACGCCCTACGCTACCCCAATCTCTTATCCGAGTGATCATACTCATTCCGTGCAATTCCTATGTATTCAATGTCATTGGATGCTGCTGGACCAGCTTGAAATTTCCCAGGGGTGAATTTCATTAAGGGTATTATCAGGAAATGTTTCCCCGTTTCTCTTGTTTTTAATAATTACACGAATCCATCTGAAGATCATCTTAAATTCATGATAAATAATTACATTATTTTTTTTATTTATTTAACAAGCCTATCTCCCCTTGCCTTCTTCACCACCCAAATTATCTGCCTACCTACCAACCGGCTACCTTAGAGACTCGACGGACTATAGCGTAGTGTGTAAATTCATTCAAGAAAAAGAATCGGGTCTGCTCACCCGCCGAGTCTGAGAAGCTGCTCAGACTGCATCCGCCCACAGTGCGTCGGCCATTCAAGAGAACGTCGCACATGAA
>JARPRH010000408.1:205140-224455 GCA_031763665.1 Calameuta haemorrhoidalis | reverse complement strand
TGCTAAGTGAAATGTTTGACGCTGGTGTTGGTAATACTGAAAATTTACAATTTATGAATAATTTAGGTAGATAATGGAAAACCGCGCAATAAACTTGGCTACTGTGAAGATGGTTAACGATGCGAATGAGTACGGCTGTGATACTTTGGATTTTTTTAATTCTTTGAATTGGGTAAATAATTTTTTTTTTTGAACCAATAATTTTTCATTTGAAAGGCCATTTATTAAATTTCAAGAAATTTCTTTACGAGAGGATCGACAAAGATGAGTTTCAGTCGCTACGGAATACTGGTAGCTGTTCGTGAAGAAAATAAAAATATCTCCTACAATGAATTCAGGATAACTTTCGGTTGTAACTGAGTCCAGGTCGATAGACTTTTTTTTTTCTTTTGTACTATACCGTTACTAGGATCCTGGATTCGACAGGAATCGAATACTTTCCTAATACGATTTATGCCCGGTATCCCGGCTCTCTTGGAATACGTTAATATTGAGGAGGAACATCCGAGAAAGTAAATTGACTCCCATGACTGCGTATCCTACGATCTCTGAAATTCTACGGCGTTTACGTGAAAATTACATAAATAAGGATTTACTTGAAATTTCGACAATCTCTATGAAACGCGTCGACGTGACTTCGTGCTGGAGAAATTTTTTTCTCAAATCGCCTCAATCTTCAACGGAATCAGCGAGACTGTAGAGGGAGACAAAATATAAGAATAGCGACGTAATATAAAGATTAATTAAAATCAAAAGGAAGCTATACGTAATTATTTTTCTTTTAATCCAGCATCCCCTCCTCACTACGGAGAATAACAATTTTTTTTTAATATTACATGATAAATACAAAAAAATACCCATTCAAACCCTCACGCAGCTATTCACGAAATTAAAAAGCTTGAGTATGTGAGTATATGCTAATTACGGTTTTCCACCAATATTAAGCACACTCCCCCCTTTTCCTCCCTCTCTCGCGAGCGCAGCGAATACAACTTTTTGTACCCCTCGTCTTTTTTTGTTTCCCTTAGAGTGCGCAAATATTTCCGTAATTGCCGAGCGACCATGCAAACATGACACACACGTTGGCGAGTGGTCGGCAAACCCCGTTTTCCCGACGGTTCGTTAGCGGCGAGGTGCGACCCTCTGTTAATTTCGCCATAATGTTTAAACGCAGCTTCATATAGGCGACATATTTGCTTACTCGTTCAATTTTACAAATTCCACGAAAATCGAGGAATCCACGGAACGCAATAGTCACGAATTTTCATACGGTAATACAAATACGAAAAGGGGAAGTGATTCCATTTCATTTCAATTCATAACCCTAAAATTCCAAAATTCCAAGTGGCGCACACGTGGAGGACCCATCCCACTCGAAACTCATTTTCTTTATTTACATCTTTCCACGTCCAAGATAACTCATTTCATAAACGAAAATCTTCTGCCAGATAAAATAATCTAAAAAAAAAATAATAATGCTGGACCAGAAAAATTCTCTCCCACCGTCTTGCTCCATGCGCTACTCGAGCGCGACTGCCGCTAAAAGCCAAATGCAACGAGTAGTCATTCTGCTAAAAAGGTCTTATATATCCTATTCGTTGTAGGTAGACTCATTCAACGAGTATACGAAGTACGTACAGAGTATATTAAATATATATATATATATTTTACTGTACCAATTACCCATTAACAATTTGGGGAAAGTACCGAAAGTGAAGGAATTATTATCTTGCTGGTGAGATGCTGCACGCTTTTATTGTACCAGTATTGGAATATATATATGTATATATATGCGCGACCGCGCCCGAGGCCCATCGTGTCGAAATAACGTTTACGAGATCGACCACTAAATGAGTTTATAATTATAGCGCGTTGGAATAACGTTATACGTATATATATAGTCGGCGCTCGGTAGCTGTCGAGATTTATATTCGCTAAGTTAAAAAAGACCCAATAAGCCATTAGTTTAACGTCTGAAGAATTTTTGCAGAAAGAAAATTCTTGATAATACCAATTTCTCAGCAATCTCACTCGATGAAGTCTTCTCTTCATCCTCCTATAGGAAACCCACCCCTAAGTGTGTCATCCTTGGTTTCATTACGAAATTCCTGGCACGAACTCCCCACAACCCCCTCGCCTATCAACACTTAACTTTCCTTGATAATAGACCCTTAAGGAGCCACGCAAAAAAATGGTCGCATGCGAAAATGATTGTTCCAACAAATTTACGTAAAGCTTTCAGAAGGACCGAGGGCTTTATGTGCCACCTTCAATAGACTCTACAGGATTGGCTATAGATATAGGTATACGAGTAGGGGTGGATCGGGGTGGATTGGGGTGGGTTATTATCAAAGTGAACGATCGTGATATCTTTAGAAAAAAAAGACAGGGTGGGATAATTCTCAAGAAAGATGCACAAGGATACAGCGAATTTTTTTGCTCCAATGAAAACTTAAGGGTGCTTGTTATCGATAGGTTGTTTTGTATTTGCGAAAATAAAAACCACCCCCCAGAAAATGTTCCGCTGTTAAATTCATAAATTTTTATTAAGACGAAACGTAAGTGTTTGGAGAAATTGAAATTGGGTTGGGTGTAATTGGGATTAATAGATTTTCGGAAAATTCAATTTTTCCAAGGCTGTTGAAAATCAAGGGTAACTTTTTTTTTACTAAGGATATCGTCCCATTGGGAATTGGATTACTTTGGAATTCGCAGTGCCTCCTGTTGGCCTTGAGCCTTTCCCTGCTCCCTTACCAACCACTCGGAACCCACTCGGCTATCCTCGTAAGTTCTCGTGACCCTCAAGAGACACCGCCTCTTGTCTTTGGAAATACCAGAAATTCTTCGTCTAATGGATCTCACGTACTTTCAAGAATAGCCACTTTTTAACCCTTTCCTTGGTACTTGTTTTAATGGTGACAATGAAGGTGCGATATACGTTAATGTATCTTTAATGCTCATTTGCCCTGTCACGTGTCAACTTCTTATCGGATACTTAACCGTGTCGCCATCAACTTTCAATATACATATATGTATACAGACGTTTATTCAGCACCATTGAATTATCTGAAGATAATCCTGCCCATTTGATGAAAATGGTCCATAAAAGAGGCTGGTGACATAAAAAATTGAATGAAATGATTTTCAGAGTTCAAAATGTTTTTTTTTTTTTTACAATTTCACACAATTTTCTAAACAGCCTCATCGATTGGAATTATTTCAAGATAACGAAAAATCCTCTCAAGATTAATTAATTTTTCCTTAATGAGTTTCTATGGGCTGTTTCGATGTTCCGAGATATTAAAATAAAGAGGGTTTGTCCGATGACCTTTTAAGAGAATTGACACTTCAACGTTCAGCCAACTGGACCAACTCGTACAGCTTGAGAAATCACTGATCTCATGCCTTAGTTGCAATTACAATAATTTCTTTACTAGGCGGTATTTTTCTTTGCGCAATGATATTCCTGTTCGTCGTCACTATGAATTCACAGCTAAGATATGCCAAAGATAAACGATTAAGAGAATTTCTATTGACAATAGAACTGGCTAAGACCTCAGTTACGCAAGTACAGCTTGAACTGTTCATGTATCCTCATAGTCTGCGATGTAGGACGAACTGACAATTAGTGGCAAATGGATTTCGTGCTGTCCATCAATTTTCGTAAGTCAGCACTTCACATCGATCTGACAGGGTCATCGAAATAGATAAGGTCAAGAACTTTGATGGGCGAGGCTGAGGCTGAATAAGGAACAATGGATTTAAAAAAATACGACAAATGACCACAAGCAGTAATCGATAAGAATAAATAAATTATTAAAAAAAAAACATAAATTTTCGTTCGATCAGGCAAAAAAAAATTTTTAATCTACATCCATCAAAAATACCCTATAAAAATTACACCAGCAACTACGAAATCCAACCCTTTCATCTAAATAAGTAAGAACTAGGAAAATACCTCAAAATACTTGTATTATCATACCCTTTATCGACTGAATTAAACAGGTACAGTCATAGTAAAGACCGTCATATGTATATTAACAGGAAAACAACACACGGATAACTTATGAATATTAATGCACACTTGAATATGCATGTAATATTTTCACTATTTTCCTCTTTCCTCGCATTTTTTCCCATTTCACAAGATCTATATTCAGCCAACTATAGCTATAGCCGGCACGGGCGACGTCACTTCCGGAATACGTTTGAAACTGGTTTAAAATACTTCAAAGCCATTTCGAGGCATGTGACATCGAATAATATATTTCACGGTTCCCTTGTAGGTTTTTTGTCGAATAAAAGAGAGAGAAGAAAAAAAGAAAGAAAGAAACACAAAGAATCGACAGCTCCCTGAAAGGTCTTGCGAGGCCAATGAAATTTCCAGATGGGATTACGGTGCAAACACGTGGATTATTATAACTGTTGTTATCATCATTATCATTATTACAATGATATATTTCCGCGATTTCTGTACAACGAATGAAATAACTATCATGAACGTGTCACAATATAAGACAGCGTAACTGATGCGCGCATGTGGTATTAGCCATTAAACGGAATGACACGCGATTTCTTGTAGCGTCCGACAAAAGGCCGCCGAGAGAAATTTAATATAAGGTCGTAAAAGGTTTTCGGGGTCCCGTAATACAATTAGGTTTATTAACTTTTAATTTAATAGCAGCGCAGGAGACATAATGACCGGGTTTGAGAAACTGGATTCACTCGTTGCCGTGTATAATGCAAGTGGATTCCGAGTGCATCGACGGGTCGTACAAGAGATCCGCTAATGCAACGATGACAACGAGAAATATTTTCCAAAGTGCAACAGAAGCCAATTGCATTGTGCTCGTATACAGTGTATTCCAGGAAATTATTATTAATCAGTCAAAAAAAGATCTGAAGCGAGAGTCGATGCCATCGTTAAGTGTGGAAATAACAATGTTGGAATGACGTTAATATCAAAGGGTATAAAAATTGATCCGATGCTTGATAACGATAACTAATTAAATAATGCACCGATAACCACGTGCATTTAGCGTGGAAAACAGTTAACGGCGAGTAAAACGACAATCGTTACAAATCCACCAACACGCAGGATGCACAATAAATAGCGCACGTAACGCGGTTAACTCTCGAGCTTGGTAATATTAACGTGATGCACTCTGTATGCACTTTCCGTGCACTGCGTAACGAGTTGCACTAAAGTGCATCGGGGATAAAGGACGTAAAATCCAGGAGCGAAGGAAGAGGGTGGAGGGTCTGTGTAATAAGTAATGCGAAATGAATACCTCTGGGATGAAACACGATGCAACTAGGATGACAAGGATGAATAGACGGGAGTCTACGAGAAGTGCATACAAAAGTGCATAAAAGTGTTCGAGCAGATAAACTATGCGCAACAATCAATCGAAAATTGCAAGTAGGCTGCAGATAGGTTCTACGGTCGGTACCCTATTTTTATCGGAGTCGAACGAGCAGCCTGGCTAATTGACCGTGTCAGGGATGTAAAATATAGACAGCCGAGGGAGCGATGCAATTAGAAAAGTTACGTTGCACGTACAACCTGGATGCATTTGTAAGGAGGCTGACGGTCTCAAATAAATTTGCGGTAATGGGATGAGTAAGGAGAGTTCACAGGAATATCCCACGATTCTCAGCGGTGCATTTATTGAGAAGCATTGAACCAGTGCGAAGTGTGCAACGCGTGTGTAAAAAGTGCATCGGAGTGACGTCACTGCTTTGAAATAACTTTGAATAAGAAAATGCATCCACTGGTATCGCATAACGGAAGACGTTAAGGTTACCTCGATATTCTGACTTGTCGGAAATGCAACGAACCGAAGTACTTCACGGATTCCAATAAAACAGCCAGGTGCCTGGGTTCTGAGATAACAGAGTGCATCGGATGCGATACTTCACGGAAGCTGGGTCCTGACGGGTTACGAAGAGAGGGTCTAGGGTTGGGCCGGTGACTCGTCACTCCAGAAGGTCTAGAAGCGATGGTCATTTTATTACGCTCGAGACAGTTGAACCGCCATGGAATATCAAGCTTAATTGACTAGAGTCGATTTATTGCTTTATGGATATGAATTCCGATCTCTTCAGCTGAATCGGACCAGACTTCCTTCGTTCACGTTGACAAGTTCATAAGTATAATGAATCGGTGCTCATTCTGTCACCGGAGAAAGAAATCATCGGGATAAATAAACGTCATCGAGATCATCGATCCGGTGGATCATCCACAAGGAAGAATGAAAGATAAAAAAGAAAGTATAGTGTCCTACCTTCGTCGTCGATCGAGAAGAATCCCAAGCCGTCACCGCCCCGGATGCTGTAACCGACCCTGGAGTCTCCACCAGGTAGATCGGCGTCCTTGGCTCGTACGGTCGTCACCAGGGTACCGATTGGCTGATTCTCGAAGACACTTGCAGATATCACAAAATCGTCGAACACTGGCGCGTGGAGATTCTCGTTAACGTCGACGACCTCGACCACGACCATCGTCTCCGAGGACAATGGGGGATCTCCGCGATCAACGGCGAGGATGGTCAGGGTGTGAACTTGACGTTCCTCGAAGTCCAGTTCCTGGGTAGTTCGAATGGTTCCTGAGACCTTGTCGACTTTAAAGAATCCCTCACTCTCGATGTCATCGGACAGGAAGTACTCAACGTCACCACCTGGTCCCTCATCGGGATCGGTAGCACTGACTACGGCGACGACGCTCCAGACAGGTATGTCCTCCCGGATCTTTACAGTGTAACTGGGTAGAGCGAAGGTGGGTGCATTGTCATTGACGTCATCCACAGTCACTCTGACAAGTGCATCAGAGTGCAGCGGCGGTGCATCGGTACCCTTACCACCGTTATCCTGTGCCCTGATCTTCAATTCGTACACTTCCTGTCTCTCTCTGTCCAACTTGCCAAATACACTGAGCACTCCAGTTACAGGATCCACCCTGAAGTCCTTGGTCTCCGTGGCCAGGAGATACGTGATCCTGGCATTCTCACCCAGGTCAGCATCCGACGCGTTGGCCCGAAAGATGGTAGTGCCGTTGAGTGCATTTTCCGAAACTTTAAAACTGGCCAGTGCCTTTTCAAATTTCGGTGCGTTGTCATTGACGTCGAGGACCGTGATAGGTACGATCCTGGATGCTGATTTTTGTGGCTTTCCAAGATCGTAAACACTCACGTTCAGGAAATACTCGTTCTCCCGTTCTCTGTCCAGGTAACCAATGATGCTCAAGTCCCCGGTGTCGGGATCCAGTCCGAAGACCGAGTCACGATCTCCGGCAGATATTCCAAAAACGAGTTTCCCGTTGTAACCAAGATCACGATCCCTGGCGCGTAACCTCACCAAAATTGTACCTAGGGGTATGGACTCGTTGACTTTTATTTCGTTGGGAAAGTCGAGAAATTCCGGGGCGTGGACGTTCTCCCCGTAGCGACTTGGCATCATCGTGTATTCATCATCGCGTCCAGGCATGTTATTTTTCTCAGCGGATGCTATCGCGTCCGTGAGGCGTCGTGCCACGCCCGTATCACGGCACTCAAAGGCTCCACTCTCGTCCGTGAGTATCCTGGCTTGAGAACCAAGATTTCTCTTAGCATTAACCAGATGAACGTGGACCCTGGTTACGTCTGCGAAGTGGGTACCGTCTGTGGCAGTGATGTTAACTTCGCGTTCGGCCACCTTGACGTCCATCAGGTCACAGGCCACTGATAAGACCCCACTGGTAGAGTCCAGAGAGAAGCAGCCATCTTCGTTTCCGGATACGAGTCTGTAGCTTATGATATTTCCAGCATCGAAATCAATGGCCGAGACCGTGATGATCTCTGATCCTATTGGCAGATAACGTGGCACGTGACCGGAACAATCAACCTTCTCGAACTGGGGCCGGTTGTCGTTTACATCCTTTAATTTGATCCGCAACTGCATTTCGGTTTGTCTGCGATAAGGAAGACCCCAGTCGCTCACCCTCACGTGAAGCAAGTACTCCCTCTTCATGGTCTCGTAGTCCAGGACCTGTTTGGTACGCACGACACCGGAAAAGTGATCGATGTCGAAGGGCACTTTTTTTATATTGTCAATGCTGTAGGTTATGTACGCATTTTCACCGGAGTCCTTGTCCTTAGCCGTCACCTTCACCACCGACGTGCCACTCGGTTCATTTTCATCGATCCAGACCAGCATCTCTGACTTCTCGAAGATGGGGTCGTTGTCGTTCGTATCCACCACATTTATCTTGACCTTGGCCGACGATTGTTTCCTGGTACCGGTATTGCCCTGGTCTATAGCTGATACCGTCAAGGTATAAAACGCTTTCTTCTCGGCATCCAATGGTACCGCAGTGTACAGCATCCCAGTGTCAGCGTTCACATAGAATTCACCACCTTCGTTCCCGCCGACGATCTCGAGGAAGACAAGAGCGTTTTTGCCCTCGTCTGCGTCGGTGACCTTCAGTCTTATCACTGCTGTGTTTACGGGTGCCGTTTCCGGTACCTTGACCTCATATATCTCACGGTTGAACACCGGAGCGTTGTCGTTGAGATCAGCGAGATGAACCGGGACGGATTTGTAACTAAATCGCTGAGGTACACCCCGGTCAACGGCACGTAACGTGAGGTTGTAACCCTGGGGCGTAGACTCTCTGTCGAGCAGGTGGAGAACCTCGATGTTATACTCGCCAGGTTTGCCACCAGTCTCCTTGGCAGGCCGCACCCTGAAGTGCCCATCCGGGTCGCCGCCGATGATCTCCAGACTGGCGATCTCCCCGTGCACGCCCTCGTCGTGGTCGACCACCTGCACTATGGCGTAGATGTCAGCGTTCGAGTGCTCCAGGATATCCGGCAGGTGACGCACGTAGATCTCAGGAGCGTGAAGATTCACCTGGCGCACTTTGATCGTCACCCTGGCCGTGCTGGCACGAGATGAACCCACGTTACGGAACAGAGCACCTCTGTCCTTGGCCAGGACCACCAGCTCGTGTATCGCCCTCTCGGAGTACCTCAGTGGCCTGGTCAGAGTGATGACGCCGCTGACCGGATGCACGGAAAATTGTTCCGTCTCCTCGGCGAAGCTGTAATAAATCTCGCCGTTCCTACCCAGGTCAGCGTCTTCGGCCATGACTTTGAGGATGCTCTTGTGAAGCGGCGTATCCTCCGTCACGGTTTCCTCGTACTCCGTTGGGTAAAACAGAGGATTGAGGTCGTTAGTGTCCAGTACCGTTACCACCACTGTGGTATCAGCCTCTAGTATGACGAGTTTGCTCTTCCCGTCGCGCCTCGTCGACGTCCCCCGCACTTCCAGCACATAACGTTCCTTACGTTCACGATTTAGCACGTCCACGTTACCCGAACGAGTCCGTATCAAAAGAAAGCAAAAGTCACCCACGGTCCTTTCTTCGGCTTTGAAGAATTTCTCCCTGTCACCACCCATTATCTTGAACTTTACCTCGACGTCGGGGTCCGCCGGTCCTAGTCTTATGCCCATCTTCTCCTCGGGCACGACAAACGTCTTGCCTATGGAGTTCTCCGGTATGGAAACATTGTACAGAGACTGAGTGAACCGGAACTCCTGCGAGGATGAGGCTTCCGTCGGTCCGGTTCCTGGTACCAAGCTGGAGCTGGAAGCGCCGTAGGAAGGGATGCCCGCCGTGGCTGCGAGAAACCACAGCCACAGCCAAGGCCAAGCAAGCAGCACATGCTGCCCTAACCACGCCATCTTGCTAGCTCATCGTTGATCTTTCCAGGATGCTGCGACCTCCACCAAACTTCCAGCCAGGGTTGCCAAGCTCTCTTCCAGATCCTTCGCAGGGAACAGACTTTCCGATATGCTGAAGTCCTCCCGGCAAACCTCACTTCCTGCCAATTAAACCTGAAACACAAAGATACGAACTATGAGAACGAACCCAAATTAAATATTTTCATTCATTTTCAAATTAATTAAAGATCAACCCCGTTTTCTCAGTTTTCCAGATGACACAACCTAGTCCAGAGACTGGACCAGGTCTATAGAAATTTTCCTAGGTATCACCTAGCAGCTATCCGAAGCATCATGATCATCTTTTTCACCCCACAATTTCCTATATCTATACGGCCGATAAGGTAGAATCCTCCCCATGGCTAACACCACTCCGATAACGTCTGCAGCTGAGTTATCTTTCACCGAACAAGCCTGACACACACGTTCGCTCTAATCTCACTGGGCTGTCCCTCGCCATTACTACTAGAATGCTACACCACTGTCTCTCCAGCCATTGGGAACTGGTAGCAGTGGCAGTTCGACAGCCGGAAACGGATACACTGATATATCGATGTGATTGGCTACTAGCCGTTTCCAATTCGCGACTGGATTGAACCTAGCCCACAATTCCTATATCCATCCTGGGGTAGCCGCTAGAACGGTAAGATCGTATAGAAAACATGAAAAGGGTATAAACAGCGACATGGAAACGATCCTTAAATTTTCAAGACGTTTTAACCCAATTCCCACTGGAACATCCGACCGAGTCATACGTAATATCCATATGTGAACGTACGTACATAAACCGCCCAGAGCTATACAAATCCTACAGGATGATTACGCGTGACGAGTGGCAATCACAGCGGGGAATCTTTAATGGGAAATGGCAAATAATTTAGTGATGTTCAAGCTGGTACTAAAAGCGTGAACGAATTCTCATCCATATGAAGAAAAAAAAAAGGAAAAAAAAAAAACACCTGACCTCCATCGTTTTTTACTTCTTTCTCATCGTCTCGTAATCCACGATACGTGACCACGCGGTGGTCCATTAAGAGATAACCAGTGAAAAGACTCACGAAATCATCGATCCACTCACACAACCTAAATACCTATGCTTAGTACGTACGAGTATGAATACTTATTTTGAAAATTGGATCCCAGAGAAATTTCTCAGTTGTTATTTTAACTGATTGGATCCAGTGGACGTTAATCACAAACGCATTCAGCACTCGTCGGTACGCGGCGGTAGCCCTGGGTGAAAGGACCTGTATACCACGTCATTATATACACATATATATTTTTTGTCCAACTTCCGTAGTTATATTTTCTCGTACCTACTTGCCAGGATTACGATCCACTATGAGAAAAAAAAAGGGTTAACGACTATGGAAGATGTGTTGGTGCTACCTTCCGAAGTCTCTTAGCTTTCTGCTTCTCTTTGTTCTTGTCTCTCTTTATCTTATTCACGATGGACGATCGACTCTTTCCGTCTCGCTCCCACTCGTACGTCTTTTCTTTTTCTCTCTGCGATGTCTCCACAGTCGGCGAACGAAACCTACGGTCAATTATGGTACCGGCTTGAAGTCGTGGTAACAAAAAGTACTTAAACGGTCCGCCTAGTAACGTAACTGGAGATCCGTCGCGTGTAGTTGGTAACAGGGGTACCAACGTTGGTACTGGATATAGAACTAGAAAAAGTAACGGTCTACGTTATAACTACGACGCGATTCTTAAACATCGTGACAAAATAAATTTTTTGACATTGCGATTATAGGGATATTTTATGTCTAGTGAATTTTTCTCATTATCCCTAGACAGCTAAGATCTCTTGGGAACGATGAAGATCAGATAAAGTTTATTCGATGAGTCCCGCTGGTATTTTCGATCTTTTTCGAGCCATCGAGAATGATTCAAAATGGAGTCGAATTTATGTACCAGGCTATCGAAGGGTATTTGGAAGTTTCGGATACGCATGAGAGATGTAATAAAAATTTGGGAAAAGAGATATAGATGTAGAGGGGCCATTCCGATCGAATGTCTCTATATTATTCTAAGACCAAGTGATAAGAGAAAGTCTTCGAGTCCATTCGATAAAGTGCTATCTCTCATCGTATGCTGATACCTTAATACCCAAGTTCGATGTTGTTATTGGTATTTTCAATCCACGATTTTCACCTATGGGTTATGGCACTGCCAAACTGTATGGTGATCCCTTCTGGATGAGGATACACGCTTCTTGTGAAATTGACTGTATCTCTTTGAATAAAGTTCAACCAGGGTGGCTTAGATTTTCCACAGGATACTATCAAAGATAGTAGATATATATACACCACTGTATGCACTATTTACATTGCTCGTCTGGCTCGTAGGGAGGATCGTCTGCAAACCACTCAAGCACTGTATCATGCACGTGCATCTATCGGATGCACTTCGGCTATCAGTTTAAAAGGACCCCAGAAATAGTACCTCAAAAGATCCAGAAAGAAAACAGACGCGATCCAAATTTTCTAAAACATATGTATATACATATGTGTGTGTGTGCACGAGTAACGAGTGACGTCGGAAGTCCAGATCAATGAAATTGACGTAAATTTAAGAAAAAAAATAAATTAATAATTAAAGGAAACTGAATTTCGCGTGAAAAAGGGTAAGATTAAATATTCTTAGAAATTCAAAAAAAAAAAAATAACGTCAAAAAGTAAAGTATGCCCTTTTAAGCATATCTATATATAATAGTATACTTAGTGCAAAATGCACTCTGCCGTCGTAATGGATTCGTGCAATTCTCCATCTGCATTGATACGGACATATGCACAAAGGATGATGGCGTCACAGGCGTACGGGGATACGTATAGGGAGTTTAACAATGTCAGATAGACTATGGAGCCATCGAGAGAATGGAGACATTTATTCAGATGGGATCTACATATCCCAAGCCCAGCATCAGACAGCACCCACTCTAGCCCACTGGACCAGTCATCCGTAGATAGATACGCTCGTGGACCATGTTCTCGATATCGATCATATCATTCTCTCTGGATTTGTACTTATTTGTCTCCGTATATATAGTATCGATATAGTGTTCACTAATAGATCCATATACCGCACACAAAATTCCTGTATTTATCTTGTCTCTGGTATCGGTAAATTCTTTAGCATCTTTTCTTTATCTTTTTTTTTTCTTTTCCTATTGGAATAATTTTACTCTTTTTTTTTTCTCGTCGTGGGAAATAAACGTGGAATCATCCTCGGTCTAACCCGTAATTGAAAGCTGCACTCGTGCAAGAAATCTTTCTCGGTATTGTCTTTGTACTGTATGATGATTCTACTGTATGCCGGTCACGTAACATTGAGATAAATATTTAGCATAAGTGCGTGAGTGCGTGACCGAGTGAGCTCGTAGGTGCGTGTGCAAAATTCGAGTTGCTGAGTGCAAATTTTTTTTTTATGCAGAACAGTGTGAAAATGGCTGTCGCTTGCCGCGAAGAGCGTGTTTATAAGTGACAGGTCATCTTTAAGGGGAATGAAAATTTGGGGATGCTGGGAATTTGGTACTGTGACGCGAATGACGTAATCGTTGGGGTAACATTTTTTGGGGTGAAATTTTAAACGCGAATAACGATGAAATCATTTGCGGAAAATTCTTATCGCGAATTCCGTGATGTGAAGTGGTCGAATGGCGTCGCGACGCTCCAACTTGTGTGGGGTTCATTTTTTTTTAAATAATATTTCGCGAACGTAAATTTACTTTTACGGGCAATTTCAAAACGCTTAGTTCGAAAATTTTATTTAGATATTCAGACAAGGCGATTACGTTAGCTAAGGAGAAGGGCGGAACCCTCCCCCGACGACCCAACGTAATTGAATTCCCGCTTTGAGTAATCAGCACTGACTTGGTAATTTCACTCTGTGGATAGACCAATCGAAATACGTGTATTTCACAGAAGCGAAGAAAAAGATCTCGTTGCTAAGGGCGGAGACGAAAATTTTTTTAAAATAACCCGCGATTTTCTTTTTCAGCCGTAAAAGAAAAATAACAAAAATCAACATACAAAAATATCACTGCGAGAGACAAAGAATACAAATGGACAAAGAAACGAATGGGGAACGAAACAAGAGGGGAAGTCGTGACGTCTCATCATTTTGTTTTTATATTTGCGTCCACCCCTTTTTTTTCTGTTCATGAAGGGTTGGTGGTTGGAGTACGAGTAGAGGGTAGGTGGTAGATGTGATGGTACAGATTTTTTTTGCTAAATGGAATGAGAAGTGAGATTCGCGTTGACAATCGAATGTCCATTAGCCAACCCTGCTGTGCCCTAAAACGTGCCATGTCAAAGGTCAGAATGGGTGGTGGTGCTTATATAGCATACTCAGGGTACTTAAGCGAAAGAGACGGCCGTTCGGTCAAGGGGTTGTCGGAGGGCTGGGATAGGATTTCGATATAGGGATTGGGTCATCCCGAAGCGACGTCCGCGTTAGCAGGCATCGGGACGCGTGACAAATGGCCCCCGCTGATTAAATCAATCGGGCGTAGATACGCTCCTGGAATGACACGTCACGTCGCAAAGCTGCTATTTATGGCTGCTGGACCACTGTGCTCATAATTTTCAAAATCTGAAAAGCCAACGGCACTTTGTCATATCCCTCTAGGCCGTCACGAAGTAAACCTCGTTACTGCCATCTATCGGGATCAGCTGATCGTATTAGATTTCCAGTCGAGTAGATAGACTGGAAACCGTAATGAAAAAAAGTTTTTTTTAATCTCCAGCATGGGTAAAGACCCTGATGCAATTCTGTACTATAGCTGTATATGGCATATAGGACTGATTTCTAATTTCCAGTAGAAAATTATGCACTTAAGGTTGCCTTCTCGAATAACCAGTATTAGAGTTATACAAGAAGATGGATCTTAATAAGAGACCTGGATGTCCTAATGAGACAGATTGTAAGAAGGAAAGAACGAGAACGAGGAGACCGGAAGCTGCGCTCTTCGACGGTTGCCGCCCGGAATGGCCAAAATGGATTTCTTTTGTCGAACGTTTCTTTTGGTGGCTGAACACAAATGCTTGGAAAAAAAAGAAAGGAAGGAAGAACACGAGGATAAAAAGAGAGAGGAAAACTGGATGGAATCCAGTTTTTTTTTTTTTATATATACAGGATGAACGTCACGCCTAGCTAATATATATTTACCAGAGATAAATCTCTTAGCTATCCCTCGGGAATTGCCAGAATTCGATGGGAGTGATTAATAATCTTGTGTGATTGGTAAGGGAGACCCAGCTACTGTAGATCCTAATCCAAACAGCTGAAATGGGATCTATAGATCAAAGCCACGGGCTTACCAAGGAAGACTGGAAATGATATCGTATTTTCTAGTATATCGATTCATTTGCCCTTTCACAGGAATTCATTTCCTTCGAGTCAATCCTTGAATGAAGACTTGAGTCAATTCTTGAATCAAGACTCGAGTCAATTCTTCGATTATAAGAATTGAACTGACATCCCCTACGTACTTCACGCTTGTCAAATTATTTATTCGTCACTCAATCCCCATTTTATCCATAACTAAAACACTATAAACTTATTATATATGTATTTCGTATAATTTATCTCAGAAATAGAAAATAAATCAACATGGACCTGATCTCAATGGTTCAAGCCGTTTGGCACGTCTCAGAAATTTGCAATTAGAGGTATTACACAGGTTCGCGGGAAGCCAAAATTTCGCCATTTGCATTTGACGGTTTCAAACTTTCTGGATTGATTATATTACACGAAATTGTATTAAATTCTATAGAAACCGGAAACCGCTCGACTACAGTTTACGGTTACTGCTAGTGCCAATACCTATTGTATACCTATATATGCAAGCAGTGTTTCTGATCGAGATGAAAAAAGATGAACGATTGTCTAATGGTAAATCATGATAAATAGAATCGAGTAAAAAGGGGTATTAAGCTGTATCAAAGTTCATAAAAATATTTCACTTCAACAGGAAGTGAGTACGAAGAAACATTTTTGATTACTATGTATCGGTCATTAAATCGTTAGACGACTTGAAGTAATTATGATAAATTAATTTCACGCTCCGGTTGCGATTTGGACTTGGGTACCTATTGACCCACGTTACACTCCGTGGGATAAACTGAGAATCTATCATTAACTATCGATAGGAATCAATTCCGTTCGATGCGCGAGATGAAAGTCAGTTGAAGTGCGATACCGAGTTATCATGGCTCGTTATACTTTATTTAGCAATGCAAAACACTTCCGGTGCAGAGTAATTACCAAGAAACTTACCAAAAGTCCAATTAAAAATTCACCAACAGTTTATACCAGTAGGTTAGTTTATCTGATAAAAAGAAATTAAAAAAAAAAGAACTAGATAAATACCTAGTAACTCCTGTGCAAAGTTTGCTCTCCCAATCAGTGGAGAATGCTCGAGCGTTTAATTACTTCGACTGGCATTAAAGCTTCGTGCACACGGAAATAATTTCACGTGAACGGATTTTCATCCCCTACGTTTCTCCAGTTTATTCAATTTTACCCCAAGACGTATAACAGAAACAGTAGATTTTCAAAAAAAAAAATGCACAGTACGACACTTCGACGATTCATATCGATACACAAATAACGCGTGGAAAAAAAAAATGAAAAAAAAATCCAAAAAACCAGTAGCAATACATCTCCCTGATTACAGGTGTGTAAGGACCCTAGGGAATTATGAAAGTTCGGCTTTAAGGTTCGACCAGGAGTAAAATGCAGAGAGGGAGCCGAAATGGGAAATGAGAAATAAAAGAGAGAGAGAAAAAAAAAGAAAAAGTGAGTTGCAGAATCTCGGTTGCGGGTTCGCATTTCCCGGAGACACGTGGAACGCGAGAAAATCGTCATACGTGAACGTGACAGTATGCACACTTCGGGACGTTGCGCGATAATGTTGCATCTTGCATATAGGGAACATCACAATGCGGGCTTGGTAAGCGTGTCAGCGCATTCATGCCGGCAGGTTCCCCACACTGTCGCTAGAGACTTTTTCGAATGGTCCTCTTGAAATCCTGGAAAGCCTTCGGGGCTCTTGAGTTCCTGGTAGATGCACTATCCCGGGCACATATGCACATATGTGTACCAGGGCGTTTGGATTCTTTGTAAAAGTTCGATTACCTTACACACTGAATTTCACTACACACACTGTACATATGTATGTACAGAATGGAAAGACCGTACATACTTTTATGTCGGTAAGTAGACCGTTTTTCCTTTCAAGACTGAAATGTACATTTGCGCTTATTGTTAGTGGACGAGAAACCTGTAATAGTCATATGTGGATGTACATATATACATATACTCCTATTGCATTTTATAATATTATTAAACGTAGGTGAGAAAAAATTTTATTTTTATTTCTTGGAATTTTAGTAGAGTTCAGCTAAATGACATTTGGTCCAGTGATAATTAGAGGTTGGAATTACATCAGAGTAATTAACGTTCGGAGGATAGTTCATTGTGGGAGTAATCTTTTCACCCTCCCTCTAATTGGCAGCTATTCGACCCCCATTTAGCTATTAGTCAATATAGTTGCTACTTTCTGATAAAATTTTGCCGCTCAGCTATTTTATTATTATTGCTTTTATTTATTGTTCTTTTATTTATCATGGCTACTTTCGCCGCCCCTGATAAAATCCCTATTGCAACCCCGCGTAAGATGCTCTGCCAGGGGGTTCGCTAAGTTATTTATAGTGATTGCCATCTTTCACGAAGTCGTCCCGTCTAGATTTCTCTATTGCAGAACCCCAATAGAAAAGACAGCCATTGCTGCCAACCCTCCTTAACGTATACGACAGAGCACCTGTTGGTCGTCGAGCTTCTGGGTGAAATATAAATTTGGTAATGATAACGAATGTTCATGTCATTTACGGATAAGGGCGAGTGCACGATAGGACTTATATGGGAATTTGAACTATTTCTCATGGACTTTAATATATTTTAATAGAAAATTCCTATCGCCGATTATACCGTGTGTAACGATTTTTTAAATCAATTTGTTAGATAAAAAAAATCATGTATCAACGTCATAGATATTTAAGCATTTTATTTATCTCTTATCGCATTTCTATGCTTTTAGAGGTACAAAAAAGTTATACAGATTTTTGTCATTCGTACAAAAAAAAAAGGCTATCGGAAAAGAGGCAATGAAAACACGAACTACGGTTACGTATACGTCGCTACGTAAATTCATGGCCGACCGTCGCTTCGATGGGTCGGAGAAATATAGGTGCGCGCGCATGCGCGCCGATTCCGATTTCGCCGGATTCGACTAGAACGAGTGAAGATTTATGCACGCGACCATCCACGTCCCGAGTAATCCAGCGAACTTCGATACTACGTGTATTTGGATTTATGGGACTGTGGATATCGGAGCGACGCGCGCGGTTTCAAATTATTAACAAGGTAGGAAGATTATCTGGCAGCAGGTACCTGCAGGGATCTACCTACGCGTTTTAAATTGCGCAATGTTTCTATAATAAGTAAATAAAAAACAGATTACAGTAGTAAAAATTCTATCCGTATGCCTGAATCCATATTCGTCTTTATCGCGCGCTTTGACCACGTTACGTAATTCAAAGCCTCCATCGATAAAGGCAACCGAACGATATTTTTCAGGCAATTACTTCGCGATGAACTGTATTCAACGAGCGATCCTCGACGCGGAGAAGACGGTGGCTGCATTCGTTCAAATTGTACTTTGCCACTGGCTGTTACGGCGGATTTAAAAAAAAAGATTGTGGCGCCATCTGGAACAAATTTTTATTCTACACGTATAGACGTACGAGCTGTGGAATTTCTCAAGTCCTGTTTCTCAGTTACACGGAGATCGGTTTAAACGTTAAACTCAATGGGAATACGATCGCGTTCCGAAGTTTGCCGAAAACTGCCGAGTGGTTTAAATTTAAATGACCTGTCACGTATTTCCAAAACTTTTCGCTGGCCAATAAACGTTGCAAAGTGTTATTACGAGCTCGCAAGTAGAAATTACGGTGTTTCCGGTACCTTTAAGTTTTACTTGGCAGACCTGCGTATATATTACGTTGGCAACCCTGTACGAGGAATTCGCAGTCCGGTTCTCTTGATTCTTATCTACGTGTTAAAGTCCCGTGCAGATTGGCGGAGTTACGCGCGAATACGGATGACGTCAATAATGCATAATTTTCACACTGACATAACAGGGCCACGTGCTTTACGAGAGAAAACGTTAATTTGACTCACCCTGGGCATTACCCAATCACTAGTAACAAGATGATAAAACGACAAACCAAAAAATGAAAATGTCCCTGGAAAAACGTAAAATCTAAAATTCTAAACATCAAACTGGGTGTTAAGAAATTTTTCGATAAGAACGAGTCTTCGTATCGAATTTAATGGATAAAAGCTTCGCCACTTAAGGTCGGTACACAATAAACGATCGAACAAGCATACCATCTCACGTAAATAATGCCAAGGAGTAAACAGCGTTAAGAACCAGCCTTAAAGTCTTACAAAGGGAAGCCTCCATCTCGAACCACAGGCCGATAGA
>JARPRH010000408.1:157204-169000 GCA_031763665.1 Calameuta haemorrhoidalis | reverse complement strand
CGATCCAATGATTTCATTATTTATGCAGAGCGCATTACCATAGGGATTCCATTGGGAAGCGATCGAACGGTCCACGATTATACGTGAATAGTACGAGAGAGAAAGAGAGAGAGATGGGGAGGAGGAAAAGGGGGGTAGATACGCTTGACAAGATAACAACTGTGGTATCTATATATATCGATGGACGAAAATTCGAAACGGTACTTTTTTCTCTACCTTCTTCATCTCCTTCGATCTCGCCATCCCATCTCTCTCTCTCTCTCTCTTTCTCTCGCGCTCATCTCGCGCGAGCAGAGAAAACACCGCAGATACGCAGGAGATACCGGGTCCATCGATAAGCAACGTTCGGGTCTTAACGATCGAAGGCGGAGCTTCGCGGAGCGATGTTCCAATGTCCTTGTGTCGGTGGATCGTTATCGGGGAAGAAAAAAAAAGTCTCCAAAAAAAAAAAAAGAAATAGATATATCCTACTAGAATACCGTTTTCACGGTATGCTCATAATAGTCATAATATTTGTCTACGAGGTAAAGATGGCGGACGCCAGTGAGGAATCGATTAGGCTGTTTTATTATCGGTACAAGAATGTCGACAGACACCGAGATCTACGATTCTCTTTTGGAATTCGAGAATTTCTTTTTCTAACGGTAAAGACACACGTGAAGTTAGAAAAAATGGTTATCGAGAGAATTATTTAAAGGACGGCCATTAACGGGCCTTTCTATAATCGACGTGATTGGAAAATTGCGAAATCGTGAGATCGGACAAATTTTCTCTCACAGATTCACAGGATATACAGGGTGTACTTGGATAAGTTTAATTATTTACACACACGCACACACACACACATACAATTTATAGTTCCCTTATATTTTTCCCTCCTATCACTCCCCATCATTTTCTACGTGTCTTCGGTCCTAAAACAGCACAATACATTTCTGCTTATTAAAGTTCGACCGAACGAGCAAACTTGGTACGAAACTCGCGCTGTAGCACGGAGGGACAAACGTATAGTGATAGCGACGAGACACCGTGTAGAATAGGCTGAGAGCGATAAGAGCGTCAAGTATTAAACGTGTTCACAAGATTAAAATTTTTCTTAGACGTCTACGCCGGTACATGATATTCGGATAAGATAGGCGCTCGCTATCAGCCAAATGGAGATTGAAAGAAAATCGTGCGAATCGAAGTACCAAAGGGACGAATTGATTATCCGGCGGGCGAGGCTAATTACGGTATGACGGATCCGCGGATAATTCGAGACAAAGGACGGGTCTTTTGTTATCGATGGTGTAAGGGAAGTAAAGAAAGAGAGAGAGAGAAAGAACATAATGGCATATGTGTGAAACGGTGAGTGCGAGAGAGAGAGAGAGAGGTATATGGGGGAACGGTAGCTGAGCTATCTAAAAATTTAATTACTCCAAGCGGCTCCGAACAGTTATGAGTACATATAGAAAACAAAAGGCTGCCCTCCCGCCCCCGTGAGCCGAGGCATTGTTGGATGCCATATATAGTCACGTGGTGTACATATATGTATAAATGTAGAAGTTGCATATAAGCGGGTCAGATGCGTGTTAATGATGATGTATGTTCGGAGCAGACATAGGGCTCGGTTAGGTTCGGCAAAGTTCGTCATACTTCGGGACGCTCTTTAACCAACCCGTTTATACGCATGTATACGTGTCTATGTGTGATACCTAAATGTTATGCGCGATAATTTTTCACTCGTATCGTGCTGATAATTATGTCGTGTAACAACTTGCGGATAACGTAGAAAATTTTAATTACCACTCATGAATTAATGCATATACGGGTCACCGTTCGAAAATATTGCCTAACCGTGAAATAGACAACGGACTTGGTGTGTGTTAATGAAAAACTCGTTAAAAAAAAAAATAAATAAATTTCCAGCAACACCCGTTATAAAGCAGGGACTTCCTAACCGCGCGTAGAGTCCAGGGTAAGCGGAGATGCGAGCGGCGATTAAGTATTTGGAACGAAGGGAACACGAAAATTTCAATATTTTAATGAAATAATAATAAGGTCGCGAGGCACCTGCGAAATTGAGGGACTGGGTGGAAGGGAGGCTGGATAAAGATCGAGCCTTGCAAAATCGAAAGATTTTTCATACCAAAAATGATAAGGGTAAAGCGTAAGCGGACGATACCACTCTGACCCAGGGGGTAGTTTATTTTATTTTTTTTGTCTTTCTCACCCTTAATATATACCGTACGCAATGGTCACCCGTTAGCAGCGACGGTAACGTAAATCACGATCAACAGGGAAAGTCTCGCGTGTAAGCGTCTCCGAAATCCTTCATCGGCCGGTATGATAACGGAACGCGAAATTTTCGCGAGTGATAACAGGGTAAGGCACGTTCAAGAAAATGAAAAAAAAAGAAACGAGAATAAAACGCGGACAAATTGACATCTCCGAGATATTACTGTGAAAATTCCAATCTCATATATACATATATAATACATATATAATATACATATACCATATAGCCCGGGACGAATGTAAATTTTACACAGCTCCCGATCTAAAAGCGTCGCGACGTCAAACTGCCACCCGAGGTTTATTGACTGTCCCACGTGTTTCCAATAGAGCAATTTGATCGTAATGTAGACGCGATTAAACAGAATGAAAATCAATCGCCTTTACAATATCGATGAAAATCGTCACCGAACCTGCCACGCGTAACGTCATACGGTTTTTACGGTCACCGTGCGTTCTAGCGTCGGGTTTTAAAGTCGCCTGGTTTTTTTATTCCTTTTCAAGACGACGCCTTTACGCGCGTTCATGTTCGTCCCGATGCATTCCCGGAATACCGCGTATCCGAACGCGCCCATTTATTGCCGCTGGAATTTATTTGGAGTACAATACACGTGGCGCCGTGTATATAGCCGATCTGTCACACAGTCACGTCTCGAGTACATACGTATATGTATACATATATATATATATATATAAATATATTGTCTGTTACACTGGGTGAATTATCACGTTGTTCTTTGACAGGAGTGAGAGTGAGAGAGACAGAGATAAAGAGAGATAGTAAAAAAAAGAATCTCGCAGAAACAATAAGTATATCACGCTCGAACCCCCCGGCTACATGTTACGTGCGTCTCTTGAAAAAAAAAAGAGTTACAAAGAGATAGTTCGCGACACGTGTTCCTCTCGTGTGATGAAAATTGAAAGTGACGATAAAGGTGTGTAATATCTATAGGCGCGAAACCGCGACGAAATCGTATAAGAATTTTTGAAAAAAACGACGCCGAGCGTCGGATCGGATGATTCAAGTGGATTTATAGAAATAGAAAATTTAAAACGTGCTATATATTGCGCTATATACGGAACTCATGGATACACGGAGATTTGGTCCTGGTACGCATTGCAGGTCCTTGAATAATTTTCAACGTAGGACTTACGCAAATGCATACAAAGAATTGCATCGCGTGTTGAATGGCAAAACATGGCCGTAGGAAGGTCCTGTATATATGTATGTATAAGTACGTCTTGAATGTTATATGCGCTTTAATCCCAAAAATAAGGCAGGGATTATTTAGACCCCCTGTATTATACTGACAAAAGATGTACTGTACGGTATACCAGTATTATATGTGTGTATATATATATAGATCAGTAGTCAGAGGAAGCCAGAAGAGCAAGGACTGTATTTATGGATTAAAATCGCAAATCGGACCCGCATAAAATGTAGATTAGAATTTCCATCTTTGTATTTACATATTTTACAGTTAACAAACCGTCATCCCCAATAAACAGAGTGCCATTTCGTATTCATTGGGTACGTAAAATGGCGCGCGGAGTTCTCACCAAATTTCGTGACTTTCTTAATAATTAAACAGACGTCTCGACTCGTACACGTGCGGGAGCAAGAATAAAATCCGTGCTACGATGAGACCACGGTAAAACTTAATATCACATATGTGATACTTGCACGTATGCACTTGCATGGTAATTACATCCCAGTCACGTGACGTGTTATGGTTTCTATAATGAAAAAAAGAAAAAGAAAAAAATTCTCAGTCACTTTTTCCACGTTTACCCCATTACGTACTTTTACGGTCTTTCCGATCACACCGCGATCCCATACAGCCTATAATTAGTCTCGGCTTTGAGCTGGCAGTGCAAAAGAAATAAATTCTTGATAAAAGGCACTGAAAATAGTACAAAATTATAAATTCCGCATAACCACGTTGCGGCAAGAACGCAGCAAGCAGAGCAAAGAAAAATGCGTGTTGAACAGTTACGCTGTTTAAATTAACCAGACTAATTAAGAGCACACGGGAAATACGTCCTTTGACCCATGACTTCATCAATGACTTCCGGTTTGCCAAGCTTCATAGGGACGATGAAACCGATTGACCAGTGATTATCGATCAATTAAATAATTCGTATTAAAACTTTTGACAGATATATATATAGACCCGTGCTAATGACACAATACCTGTACCGTATATATCTCATTTTGTGTATTAAGCAATATTCACCTGTCTCTCACGAAATAAATAAACAGTCTCCATCATAAGACTGGATCATCGATCAATTCCCTCCCTATGATCCAATCGAAGTGTAATTGATCCAGATCAGCAAAGTTGACCCGTCACTTTCCTACCAACCAACGAAGCCAACTCACCTGTAACAAATAAAATCACAAAAAATCGATCAGTACAATAAAATACAATCGAAAATATATATATAAGAAACGAAAAGCAATAATCAACAAACCGTCAATTAAATTTCCTATGATCGATTCGTTATCGATTTTACGTCAAGACAAACAATAGCTAGGCTCTGGCTCATCGATATACATAGGAGATACAGTAGCCAAGAAGCAGTACACAGAGTATATACATATATATATACACACACAGGCACACACACCAGTTACCCGGCGAACCTTTCCCACGAGGAGTAATTTGAAAAAAAAAAAAGAAAAAAGATCTTACTAACGAAACCAGAAGTAAGAAAGTAGATATACGCAAGTTTCCTTGCAAAAGGTCAGACTAGAGTCGAATGCAGAAAGGGAGTTAGTATGAATGTACTCATTGTCAGATATTACGAGCTGTCAGATACCTGCAACGAGTATACAGTCGATTCTCTTCTGAACGATAACTCATTTGAAAATGAGTTAAGGGCGTTATAAGGTGATCGCGAGAGAGTTAGCGCGATTCCACCGTACGCAATCGCGCATTGCGTAGAGACATACGATAATGTCAATTGGCCGAAGCGCATTGGTAGGCAAAGGCAGGTCGCTGCCAATAGCCAAGAAACGAGTAATCAGGTTGCGCAAGGAGGAAAAAGCCGGAAAGCGAAATAGCACACAGGACCCTCGTACGTGCGCAATCAATAACGGCGAGTCTTGATACGGTCAGCGTGTTAAAGCATACGAGATATTAATGACGGCCATTAAAGTGTCTCCTAGTGGGAATGCAAATTAAAGAGCGTATTAGATAGTCTGCGCGGACTCCGTTGAAAATAGCCTTAAAAATCATCTCGCGGTTTGACTCGAGCTTTAATTACCTAATCAAGACCTTAATACGGCTACGGTGCTGCCGTGAGGTGTGTACGAGGTATTTAAGAAACCCTGCTATACAATATATGTATATACGTATATCTGTACGTCTGTTCGTCGAGATAGCAAAGGAGCCAGCGTGACGTCATCATCGAGAAACAGTGTTGCCACCTTCGGATTTCTTAATAATTCAGACAACCGCGTGCATCTGACAGGCGTTCTCGTCTTTGGCGTTCTGCGCCCGACACTTTCACCCTCCGAACCACCCCCCCCCCCCCCTCCCGGAAGTCCCGTCAACCCTCATTTTATTTAATATCTATTTATAAACTTACCGCCTGTCGTCCTGGATTCAAGATATTTTTTTGACCTCCCCTCTCCCCCGCATATTCGTCCTTTCACCGACCAGTGACGAGTAGGAGACAATTTCGAAATTTTTCAAAATTTCTGCCAATTTTCATTTAAACGATCACGACATCCACGTTGACATATATATGTATATATAACCATATAAGAATCAGCAAAACATTATCTACGAGGGGGCCATATGGCTCTGAGAGTCACTCGTATCACGTAACGTCATGCGTTACATACGGAGCTCACACGAGTCTCGTCTTTCGAGATCTTCATCCCCCCCATACAGAGATTCCTCAAAAAGTTATACGAGGGTTGTAATAAACGTATTTTATCGTTGACATTATCACCCTTATAAGAGCAGCCGAAAAAAAAGAATGAACGAATGTTCAGACGAGGGAGGGGGAAAGAGAAGACAAAGGAAGAGAAGGGAAAAAAATGATACGTTAACTTCGCGAGGCACCGTGTGATATGCCTGACGTTACGTATGCGCTACATATGAGAGTTAATACAGTATAGGCATGGGGCGAGCGTAGAAAAGTATTCTAGATAATATACTAGTCGTGAGGAATGTACATTTCTCGTACGGGTGTGATAAGTTACCCTATGAAACAAGAAAGTATGTAAATATAAATTTAATGCAATATTATGCCGTATGTGAATTTCTTCAGCGTCTTGCCAAAGTCCTCCGCTCGCTTTGTGATATCGCGCAATATTACACATATGTACCTGCACACGCATTTCATACGGTACCCACATGGTACGTGCACGTTAAATTCCATTCCGTGTGCTGTCACGAGATGAAAAGAGGAGAGCCAATTGTGCACAGTGGTATATGCGTAATCGTGGCAGCACTGAATTAGCATTGGTAATTGCCCTAATTAATTAGCGATAATTCGCTCGTCCCGATGCAACCCCCGTTGCATCCTGCACATTCGAGTCCAGCTGGTCGGTGAGCATAGAAAATGTGATTCGACGACAGTGAAACGATGACGGTAAAAGAAAAATTATTTTGACTTTTTCTTTTTCTCTTTATTTTTTCGCAAAAATTTGCATCATAAATTAATGGGATACGTGAAACGCAGCGTCCGTACGTGCAATTAATTCGTAATGCACGTCTTCGTAAAAGTGCATGCAGATCGAGGGCTTACGATTGAGACTACCAGAAACAGCCTACCGAGCACGCTACAACGTAGGGACATAACGAATGCATCGTATGCACTTCTCGGCGGGGGCGATAACTTTACGATGCACTTTATCCAGGCAATTAAAATTCTCAGAATAGAATCCGTCGACGTATATACAACAATAAATAAATCAATCTGCACCGTGGCATTTCTCTGCTCTGCCGAGCGTAACGCAGCGCGCGCTGCGCCCAACCGTCTACGAGTTTGCCACCAGACTGCAATTCCGATGCATTTCTATGCACGCTTAGGGCAAACGACTAACATAGTTAATGACGGATCGTCGTCATGCCAAATAATCGCCCGTGTATCTTTTTAAATTCGCTATACGTGTGTGTGTATATATCGCATATACATATGTATATATTGGGCCTGATGCCAAGGGTCCTGTTATCGTGTGCGAATGCACTACTGCAAGCCGCGTAGTGCAATGCAACAATACACCACTGGTAACACATACATTACATACATATACATAGTGCACCTTTGTCCATGCACTTACAACATACGAAGGGTTGGTGCTCTTAGGCTCATTATGCAATTGCACTGCATGCACCGGGTGGTAGACGTCAGAGGTGACCAACTGCATAGTTAGAATCGCACTGCAGTGCAACTATGCACACGACTGCATGCACAGTCAGAGGTTCAATATCAAAGGCCTTAACGAAGAATTGCATGCAGGTATTTTTTTTCTGATAATTCAAGTTAAAAAAAAAATTTTATCTCCCGACACTTTTATGAAGATCTTTGCAGTATCCCAGACGTCGTTTATGACGTCGCTCATGACGTCACGGATCGTTAGACGTCCAATCGTTTTCACGAGCGTACCGTGTAACCTGAAAAAATTAATGACCGACGTCGATCGTCGCGACGCTTCGTTTCTATCCCGAATCGGATCGAATCGATATTACCACCACCGATGGCACTAATTGATTTTTTTTACTCCGCGACGACCTCGTTGCAGCTTATGCACCGAGGAGCAATAACTGCAAGACGATGCACCGTCCACAAGTAAGCGACAATCGTATGCAGCTTTAAATACAAGGCTACTTCCAAGTGGGCGGCTGTTTCGCGTTATCGTGCACGTGTGAAGAGCTCGAGGGTCCTCGACTCTCTCCTCTATTCCTACCGAGTTCCTTTCTCCGAGCGTCGCGACGCTCGTATTGTTCCCGTCAGCGGCGTAAAAGCAGAAAAGAGTGAAACGTGCTGTACTTGCACTTTTACATGCAATACATTAAAAAAAATTCAAATAACACACTGACGTTACATATGCATTTCTATAGACGATCAGGTTACTCAGAGCACTGTAAAGATTGCATAATAAAATATCGCTGCACGCAACGTCACACGTGACAAATGCACATGACTGTCACAATGTCGTACAATAAAAATCATCAAGTGACAGTCGTGTCATTGCAATCAAAATTCAACCTGACAATGTACATTTGACAGACGAAACATTTTACAATTGGCAATGGACCGTGTCATTAATATCCACATACGTGATACAACGCAAAACCCATATGCGTACGTACGATATTATATTTCGAGCTTGCATCACATACCTAACATACTCGCATCCAATTACCCATAGAAATAAAATGCATGGAATTGCAGCGCAACAAACGAATCAAATTACCAGGAAAAAAAATATATAACGCGTCATTAAATATTCGCGTTAATTAAAATCCCAATTAATAATTTTATCCCATAAATTCCAATGAATATCTTGATCATTGATTTTTTTTAATAAATACGTAAAAACCAACAACCACCCCCCTCCCCCCTGTATCCCATGCATTCCGTATATCAGTGACCGTCGCATATACAAATTAACCAGAGAAGGTTGTCAGGCATATTATCAGAATGCATTCCGACATAACAGAGACAGTAGAGACGCATACATAAGGATACACAAGCCAGCGCCGTTGCACTTGTACATAAACCATACGATATCCACTTTACTCTGGCACATATGAGCAGCCACATATGCCACGTACATATGACGTCGAAACATGCTATACGGGGAACGTGTTATGCCAGCCACGTAATGTCAAGTTATGTTTGGCTAAGTCAACCCATGTGTAAGCTCGCGTCGATGACTCGATCAGACTCGAGCGATACATTGCATATATGCGCATAGGACTAGATGCACATACGGTGCATATGTGAAGATGGAGAGACGAAGATTATGAAGAATAAAATTGCACCACAGACCGATTGGATTCTTGGGTAATGCAGTCACTTGGCGAGTGCAAAAGTTTTTCTCGAGCAAATAAAAATGGCGACTTTACCGCGTTAATAAGGTAGCATATAGTATACGGGATCAGTGCCAGGGTAGCCTGGTAGAACTTAGCTCGTCTCAGAACCAAGGCTTACCGACCCTACGTTACCAGCAATTCGTACCATGTACCATAGTACATTGTATAAGAGCGACACGGGTGCACAGTGCTACGGTATATACACGGTGTACTAACAGTAACATAACTTGCCCAATTTAATACGTAATATTCTTGGCACGAGGTACCGTTACGCCGTTATATAATTTCGAACGAATAACACCGAGATATAACAATTTCGCCAAATTTATTTATCCAGCGGCCGTTTCACCGTTTTACGAGACCCTGTGGTTTGCGCGATTTTACTTGCTTTCAAAAAAAAAAAATTTTTTACTTTTTTTCTCTCCCAACCCCCCACCCTCGTCCCATCGCGATGAAATTTTTCAAATTTCATAATTCGTAAAATGACATTATTATTCTTCGAATGTCACTCGTCATTTGACATTGGATCGAGTGCATCGAGAACTGCATTCAAAGGAAACAGTCGGTGCATCTCGATATGCAGTCAATGATCGCCAAGAACTGCACCGATAATTACCGTGACACAATCGGCCATCGATCATGTCTTAATTGGAGCGTGTACAGATAGTCCCAAGTTCAATGAAATCATTGTACAGTCTTATACCCAGGAAGTGCATAGTACTGATCACCTACGAGTCTGCTGGGGTCGTTATACGATAAGGTCAGAGGACGAAAAAAGAAATTAAAAAAAAAGAAGTGCATCCCTCCACGTATGCACTCCTTGAGAAAATCGAGCAAAAAAACAGCTGGTTGCATTTCTATACGAGAAAACAGCATCGACCGATCGAACTTGTCTCGTTCGTTTAACGCGTTACGAATAAACATAAGGTTGGACCTGCGATTTGCATCTCCCCGAGGTCATGCATATTAACGCATGCGTGCACGCGTGTCTTACAACCAGACATTCTTATATGCACCGTCCTGCTGCACTTTTTATATCAGCGCACCGGTGGGTCTGCAATTATACCGTCGTAAAAACAATCCCACAGCCTTCCGTGCTTGTCACGCGATCGCCTAACAGGGCAAAAATGATTTTCGGATAAATTCAATACCGGGTGATTTCGATATATATAAAAAAAAAAGAAAACACCCATTTTACGATCAAAACGTCCAAAGCAAACGAGAACTTTAAGGCGAGATCAGCTTTCTTCTTATCGCGACTAAAATATAATTTCACAAGACTCAATGGCGTCGATGTTATAAATCGAAAAGTCTCTCGACGCAACCCTAATACCTACCAAGGTCCGTTCGCCAATTCGACTTTCAAGCCTGACAATTTATTACACGTACAACTATAAATACGTGAAGTACGTATACACATACACACAAAGCCATACAAAAGCCGGGCATCCACAAGTAACTTCTTATCCCGTGTAAGCCAGAGAATAGCGGACCCTAATGACCCCTGAGTGGGTCTGGGCCGGCATTAAATCGGCGAACGGCAAACTACCAACTTTCCCCAGCAGGAGGAGACGTTTCGCCTCTTTTTCGTCGCGCACCCTGAGCAAAAATAAAAGCGAGGACTTTCGCGATAAGAAAAAATTCATAGCCCGAACCTACGGAAGCGCGATTAATCGCTTCATGAGAACGCACCTCCTCAACAGTTTCGCGACTGATCAAATCAAATTAAAAAAAAAACATCATCGCCAAAGAGTGTTCGTCGCGTAAGAATCATCGAGGATCGTCGTCCGCGGCCTAAAACGACTCTCGCATTAAAAGACATTCGGTACGCAAATTAAGTCGACAAACCATCTCGCCGTATTACGTGCTGAAGTCCAGGCGTCGGTGAAGTTTGCGGCGTCGTCTTAGCTCCGATGAATCTCCCAGGCCAAGATCAAAGCGGCACTCAAATCGCACTGAGAGCGAGTGGGATGCTCGCTTGCATCCGAGGATACGAAGGGAAGCTTATGAAGGACGTGCGCGAGGAGCGGGGAGGAGGATATTTGGCCAAGAGGGGAGGAGAGCACTTCGAAGTCGGAGGAACCGGAAGGAACAAAGTTTGTCGAAAGTTTCCTCGAGTAAAAGGACTTCCGTATATCCCCCTCATCCGCATCGCCGAGGAACGAGGACGCTATGAAGGACGACCTACGAAGTGGCTGTGTATCTCGAGTCAATTCTATTCGACGAGAATTCGGCCCGGGAACCTAATAGAATTTACATAACAAAGTGGCCGCATCACCTCCTCCCCCCCTCTCGTCATTCATCCCCTCCTAGCTCCTAATTCACATTCGTGTATCGAACTTCAAAACAATTGTGCGGATACTCTTTACGATATCGATATATATATATGTATATACAGTAATGCGCAATTGAAGTGGAACACTTGAATTTTTGTGTATCTCTGCGAAACTATGACCGATTTCAA
>JARPRH010000408.1:129940-141943 GCA_031763665.1 Calameuta haemorrhoidalis | reverse complement strand
TTATGAACGGACCAATCGGCGAGTCTGTACGGTGAATTTCAGATCCACATAATTTCCACTTTATTAATCCTTTCAGGACCGTAGACGGTAACCGCCCATAAAGGGGCACCGGATAAGTCTCAAATGGGGTACATAATGACCCCTCGGGATTTATCCGTGACTCTCGAGCAATTCTTGAGCATATATATATATATATATGCTATATATATATAGCATATATACATTTCCAATATCCCTGACAAAAAAAAAGAGAATGTAGGAAACTCGTTAAAGAGGATCTTATAGTGTTTTCCTAGAATTCTTTATAGACACCCTTATAGGCACGTATAAGGATCCCGAAATATTTAGACAGCACTCTAATGGTTTATATAACAAACAGAGACCGAGTGACTTCAGTGAAAGGACGAAAAAAGATTCTCAAAGGGACTAAATTTTCCAAATAAATAAAGAAATGAAAGAGTCGAATGAAATAATGACTATATACCTATACAAGCAACGCAAGACCATAACAATTGATTTCGATCGATTTATTGATAAAAATCAACTAAAATCTTGATAGAGTAAGAATATAATAAAAAAAAGTTGTCGCCAACATTGAAAACCAAGATCAAAGATACTCCCGGGCGTCCAGGTGGCAGCACTGCGATAAAACCCAAGAGACAGAAAGAGAAGGAGACTAGGGATTCCTCCCTTGGCGCGAAATCAAAACGATCGGCCACCTTTGACTTCATCCCGGAGCCATTGGCTCGTCTATATTTAGAGGAGCTTTCCCCGAAGCCAGAGATGGAAGTAAGATGAAAATGTCGTACAAGAGGGAGAAAAACGCCATACGACTCGCCAGAGAAAAAGTCCTGACGCTTCTTTGAAGCGTGGATGCCGCGAAAGAATTTTGAACGAGAAATAAAATAAAAAGAGAGCCTCGACGAGTGCCCCGTACGCAGAGAGAAGTGCAAAGAATGAAAGATGAAAGAGAAAAAAGAAACGAATATTCGTCCCTTTGATATTTCCCGAGAACCGGTGCCAATTTCACACCTACGATTCCCTACAGATTTTCGTTTTCCACTTTCGTCCTCCTAAACTTACGGCAAATCCAGCCCCGTCGCCATCAGGATCGCCAACCGCCCAACAACGTCCCGGGTCCGAGTGGCAAGGAAACCGCCTAGTTACCGGACGCCATTCTTCATTCTCGAGATCGAGCGCGATTTCCGCCCTTAGGAGGTTCCCATAGTCCCACTGGCAAAGTATATCCACCCGGCCACCCCAAAGTCCTCAGAAATGATGGATACGAATGAAACACGCAACAATGATCCAACCCAGTGGCGCGAGCTCTCATTGAATGATCTCCTCGTGAAATCCAAAAGCAAAAGACTGACTAGAAATTCCCTGGAGGAAAATTGGAGCTTGAAAAAAAAAAATGAAAAAAAAATCCCTAGGAAAAAAAAGCACCTAACAAAAGCCATAGGCGTACCGACCGGACAGCGGGTAGAGGCGGCAGGTGCGTGCACAATTATTCCCCCTATGCGTATCCGTGCCAACGTGAGCAGAAACGGCAACGAGGAACCGATCCGATCGACAAAGCCTGAAAAACGTCTGTCAATTGAACGCAACGATCCGTGTTGAGCGTTCAGCAAAATCGGCTCGGACGCGACGCAGACGCGCGTCCCGAGTTTCAGGTGCGACGCAGGACGAAGCGAAGGAGCCGCCGGGCAAAGCTTCAGGAAATTAGCTGTCAAAACAGGCAAAGTTAACTGTTTGTATTCGCGACCGAACGGCGGCGGCTCGGATGATCCGTGCGTTGGCCGTTTGGCAGCGCGGCTGGATGAATGGACCATGTAAAGCAAGGGTCAAGTAAAGAGTAAAGGATATACCGAAAGCAGCGAAAAGAAAGAAGCAAACTCCATAGAGATAAAACCGACTCGACGTTCGAGGCAATAAAGAGAGAAAAAGTCACCAGCAGATTACACATACGCGGGGGACCCTTTTCAACGGTGTTTTCGCGTGTAGTCGCCGTCACACGAGCATCGCGTGCGCAGCTCGATCCTGGAGACCCAAGCAGCAGCGCAGGACGCGGAGAAGAAACGTTAAGGCAAAAGGCGAGGAAACACGTTCGCGTAGGATGAACCGATCGGCGAGCGCAGCTTCGGTCAGTGGGTAGATCGGCAACCTTGTAGAAGTTACAGGGTGCCGCACGGTATCGACCTTCTTACCGTTGGGAAATTACGTAAACAGCCACGCGAACGAAGATAGCCCCGAGTACCGAAAAAGGTAATGCAGCCAACGTCGCGGTACAAAATTTCCCAACGTGCAAATCGGTATCGTACGAGCCAACCTGGGAACCGTCCAATTTTCAGGTAGCAAAAGGTACCCAAGAGAGCGCAGCACGAGAAGCGGTCCTTTTCAATTGAAACGAGCCACCCGGTACATCTCGAGAAGTTCATACCTGTTACGGCGACCAGGACGTGTATATAGCGAAGGTTATGGCTGACTACCAGGTTCTGGACCTGGAGCACGTCTATTAAATCTACAGTCTGTACGCTCTGCTGACTGCATGCCTACCAACCTCAACCTAACAACAGTCGAGTCGGAAGACCCGTGCACACGTGGGACAGAGCCTGGATTACAAAGGCAAGGAAAGGATATACGGCGAAGTACGTACGTCCTCGTAGGGACCGAACAGAGTCTAGGATAACGGAGATAAAAGATGCGAAGAAGCACTTAAAACCACAGGATCAAGATGACAGGACCACGTGACCAAGTAAAAGGCATCCTTGTTAGATCACTCGAAGAAAATCACATGGCAACAATAATAACGGTTACGGTAGACATTTTTTTTTGCCACACACGACCCGTTAACACACAAGCAGCAGCCGTTACTTCTCGAACCGATAGACGACCCCTAACAGTATTTTACATATTAAGGAGATTTACGAGTGACGTATGGCGCCCAGAAATAAGGTATATATATATATATATATATATATATACATACATAGAGAGGGAGTGAAGCTCATAGGACACGAACTCACGGATGGGATGTTTAGAGCCCACCGACGTTTTCTAATTCCAGATAGCTATCTGAGCTCGTACCCGCTTCTACCCTGGGTCCTGGCGGAGAAAGAAAAAGAAAAGAAAAAATAAGGATCCCCTCCAGGAGAAACGATGCCGCGTCAACGCGACAGAGAGCGCTGACGCTCTCAATGGAACAATGGTCTCGTCTATTTACGTGAGACTCTATCCTGGCAGGTAGATAACACGAAAATTCTCAAGCTAACGTACTCCGGGAACCCTCGCCCGTTACCAAAGGTATTTGGTCGCAGGTGGCAGACTGCGTGTAAAAAAAAAAAAGAATTAGTCCTAGAATCAGAATCACTAAGGATAAGGGTATATCCGTCGCGTTCCGAAGATCCTTACAAACTTGACTACAGCTTTACGAGGATCGTCAGGCTGTTCAAGTATTAAGGATAAAAGAGACGAGGAAAATAAAAATTAAATGGAAATGATACACGATGCTGAACACTTATACGTTGTCATGTACATATGTATATATATACACACACAAATAACTGAAAATACATTAGTTTCCAAATCCCAAAATGCTCTTTAATAAGTTTTCCCAAACGTTATCCAGATGTCAAAAAGATAATGATCTCCCATGGATACCAATATAATTGAGAGACAGATACGAGAGAGAAAGAGATAAAAAAAAGAGAGTTATTATCCATACGGAGAGTCAATCGAAAACTCGGAAAGTCAAATTGGAGACGATTCGTGGATTTCCGGTGCTCGAGGCTCGATATCACGTTCGCAATTATCAAACGTGACTAAAGGCCAATGGGCTCGTTACGTGACCCAGTAGATTGCGCAGGTTGGTCCAGCGTCCTCGGTACGACGTTTTCCTTCCTCCTCCTCGTTCTACGTTCTTCCTCGACGTTTTCCCCGGGACGTACGAAGGACCGATAAATCCCATCGAATAAAACGTTAACCCGACCCAGGTCACGCCTAAACGTTTGGCCCAGGTCATGCTTATTTTCTTTTAATCACGTACCACCCCCCCCCCCCCCGCCCGCCATCCCGCCCCGTCTCTCAAAGAGCACGTGACGCGCCGGTACCTCAACCGCCTCCAGGGCTGCGCTGGTCCGATGAAAACAAATTGACTCCGGTTGGTCCTGAGCTTGCTCCTGTTCTATATCTATACGCGCAGGAGTAACGTGGGTAAAACGTGGAGTGCGTGACATTTCGTGAACGTTTACGAGACCTACCAGTGGCCATACCTAACCTACCTGACTCGAACGTATCGGCAGCATACAGGATCGAGATAGACTGCAGAGGAAATTGTAACGTCGAATTTCATCCCAAGTATAAAATGTCACGTCGCTCTCTGACGTGGAACAAAATACGCTTGTTTTTTAACGAACGCAAGCCGAATACCTGTATGTACCATACGAGCTACGTGACGTATATATATAGATATTTTTTATAACAAAGCACTACTCCCCTGCAGCTGAATACTTCATAAGGCATCGTCGCGCGTCCCATAGGAATATCGAGAAGGGAGTCGTAATCCATAAAAATTTCAAATATCTTTGGGCTCTTTGGCAAAAAAAAAAAACATACAATGCCAGAACTCTGCGCCGCTTCCTCATTATTCCAGGCTCGTGTTCGGGATATCGTGAAAATTTTACGGTCAACGTACCTGTGTTCTTGAATCCCATGAGACGCGTCACGAGGACTCCCCAGACGGAAGTGACGTGCGGACGTACATCAAGGACGCCTCAAGTCGTATTAAATTAAGGGTAAAAAGAGAGAGAGAGAAAAAAATAAATATCGCAAGGGGGATAAAAAATAATTTTTTTTTTCTTCATCCACCATTCCGACTGCCCGACAGAGGTTCATTAGATTTCCGGGTAACTGAGTCATCCTCGGGAACCTGTGTATCGTTAATTTAAGCAGAACGAGAAAGTAGGGAGAGAGTGGGGAGAAAGGGGGATTACACGTCCACTCGATAAAAGTTAATTAGTCCCCTTAATGGATAACAGTCTCGATAGGACTGTCGATGCTAACCGCAGGACTGTCTGGTTGGTGAAAGGGTGGCGGGGGGGGGGAGAGGTCGAAGCGAGGAGAATCAGGGCAGAGATAGAAGCGGAGTCCAGCAGGTCAAGGGAAGGATCGACCCTTCAGGGTAAGAAGGTGGCAGCTGTTCCCGGAGCAAGAGAAAGAGACCCTTTTCCTTGCCTTTATAGTCGCGTCGACCTTTCTATACTATATTTACAGTGCCACTCGCCTTTACGGTTGACGAGCGTTACGTACGGCGTAAGAGACACGAAAGAGAGAGAGAGAGAGAGGAGGGAAGGCGGAGGGATGAAAGAGCGAGAGAGACAGCGAAGCGAAGGCCATGGCAATGAATGGTTAGAGAGGAACGAGGAGAAAGGGAAAGAAAAAAGAGTGTAAGGGAACCAAAAGTCTACCTCCTGGTTCAGCCACTTTCCTTGGCCAGACTGAAATTCGAACCTGCCACTGAGACAATGGCGCCCGCGGCATCGTTAATTTACTTCCAGCAACCGGTTCGGTAGGTGCTAGTAGCCTATCGAGATAAACACGGTGCGCGCCGCGTTCAGTCATCTCAGATGAAAGCGCATTATATCTATATGATGTATATTATGTGTGTATATGGGTGTATATAGTATATGTTGTATGTGGTATTGGTACAGGGAGAGCTTTTCCAAGCCGGTTCTAAATTTCCAATCTAGGAGTGACCCACCTGTCACCTTTATTAAAACCAGGACCTCGATTAATGGCGATGACTAATTTAGATTACGGATCCAATGTGGTAAATGTGGAAAATTCTGTACATTGAAAAATCATAGATCAAACTGAGAGAACATAAATTGCTATGCGAATCCCAACGATTCACGAGCTGCGTATCTTCTCTGAACTCTCGGTGCCATCTTTCGCTCCAGTTTGCCCATAAGTTTTCCAAGTGCGCGCTCTTGTTTTTTTTTTTCCTAAAATTCTCCTTTTCTCGTCTTCTTCTCTCCTGCGTATCCTAGGACGGTTTGAGAGAGAAAGATACATAAAAATTCTCGACGTGGATGCAGATGCGGATGCTGCGTTCTATATTCGCAGTTACTCGTGTCTCCTTTTATTACGGGAGACGGGCTCACGTTCTACTTTAGATTTCGTATGGTTTCTCAGTTCTCGCTTCGGGACACTTATTCGAAATTTTCAAATTCGCTGGAAATTCGAATGATCTGGGCATCGAGGGCGAGATGAGTTTTTTGGGTCCAGAACGAGACTTCGGACATGTGCGAAGTGCATTGTTTTGGTGTTATGTGTTTTTATGGTATATAGATTTGACATTTCTAGGGATACTTCGGAACTTTTTTTTTTTTAATTTTTCACAAATAATACTGACACAGTGTAGTAAAATGGGATTCGTGCACAAAAGCAGGTATTATGGTTTCACCCAAGGACCGAGTCTAGCCCGTGTCGAATTCCAGGTCAATTTTTATTATTTCTTTCTTTGTCGTCAGTGCCTAGTGAGGAGATGCAAGGAAAGCTGTATATAGACATAGGACGACGAAAGCAAGTTCAAGAAAAAAGCATGAGAACGGCGAGTAAAAAAAAAGCGTCAAAAACTGGTTTCCACCCGAGAACGCGAGTCTCGCTCCGCCGTCCGCCGTAATAGACTGAGGTGGAAATTTATATCGGGTTACAGGGTAAGAGAAACAACCGTGTAACTACTACGTTTTGCGGTACTAACTATCGTTGCTGAATAATCGAAATAGTTGCTGGAGGCTACGTTGTCAGGGAGACGTTGCTGGTACTCGGTACTCATCGCCCGTGTACCATTTTCATATTATTTTGGAATATTCATTAATGCCTTACACGCGCTGCACGTCAAACCGTGTGAAATAAATCCTATTAAATTTCGAGCGTGCAACTGGCTTTACGCGGCGCGATATAAATTTTCGGCAAATAAATTCGTATCGTTAATAATTTCACAGTTCGCTAAAAATAGGTGGAAAAGCCAGTAAGATTTTTCGATATCTCCCAACAATTGTATAAACAGACCGAAAGTATATTTTTTATTGGGTAAACAAGTCGGCAGATTCACGCGAACGAGGAACGGACGTCGGAAAGAATGAAATTGAACGAAGGATCGAGGAATCGGACCGACAACGCGAGAAACGTATTAAAGAACGTAACACACGAGGCAAAGGCATGACAATTTAACGTTAATATTTACTAACGAGTCGAACTGCAATTGTTTTCAAGACAGGAACTAACAAATGTCTACGTAAACGAAAATGTCTGAGGTAAAGAGTTATTCACAGGGAGATCGCAGCTTCACGTGTTACGGAGTAACCCTCGAGGAAAAACAGATCCACCGCTGGTGGTGTCTCTTAAAACAAACATAGCAGCGCATGAAACGCACCGATGCCGCATCAGCCATCGCATTTCTCCTCTCCTTCGTTCTCTCGTTTCTTAGGAATCCGAAAATACCGTTTACGAACAAGGAAAACATTTAAACAGGTTACAACGCGGCACCTTATGTGCAGGACGGATGACAGAACGGTACGGACCAAAATATTCCGTCGGTAAATACACTTAGAAGTATAGTGAAGAAGAGACGACGCGAAAAAAAAACAACATGGAGGAGGCGTAAGACGACGGCGAAAAAGAATCGTATCGATGGAAATAAACAGACGACGGTTTACTATTCATTACGGTTTACCCGACCTCGTAGACGAATTTCAAATTTTAACCGACAAAGTGAAGTCGTCAGAAATAAATCGTTAGAAGTAAAAACTTTTACTTACTCACCTCACGGCCGATTCTCCATGTGGCACGAGGTTCAAGTAATCCAATGGTAATATCCTCCAACTGTCGAATAATATTATACAAAGATTACGCTTCATGCATTTCACTATTATCGAAGACACTTTTTTCTTCAAATAAATACGACGCACTAATAAATTCAGCTATCATGCACTGTACGAAACGATACAATAGTCACAAACACGCGACTCCTATCCAAGACACTACTTGAGAACGTTTAAACCGAGTTCATATGCGCGCGACGCGTATATCCGTCACGGCGGAGCGGCAAGCCGAAACTAAAGCGTCGCGCTGATGCCGAGAAAGGCGAGCCTAGACTTCCCCTTCCATCAGGCACGCTCTTACAGGCTAGCCAACCCAATCCCTTTTGCAGCCTGAGTTCCCTATCAGTGTTATGCACAGTCATGGCTTCTATAGAAACATACGATGCACCGTACAGCAGCGTATTCAAGTAACTCACGAGAATTGGATTAAATTTAAACAATTCATTTTTACTAGTAATTATTACGACTCACTAAATATATAAGTACGTATATAGCATAAAAATAAAAACACTGCATATACAATTTTTAAGCGCCTTCGTGATTTATATTAATTGCTATTTTTTATTTTTCTTATAATTAATCACGAAAAATCCTCCAAGTCCTACGAGCTGTCTTGGATACGTATCGATTACAAGGCTCGATCGATTTCATGAGGATCGGCATGGAGATCTTAGATAAGAGCATCGGTAATGGAAGACAAGCTTATCTTTTTTCTTGGTTCATTATATACTGGCTGTAAGATATATTTTTTAGAGAATCTAAGAATTCATGTAAAATCTCATAATTATTAATATCGATGCCGATCAACTTATTGTTAGTCCCTTATTCAAATGTGATAATTGTAAAATTAATTAAGCATTCACTTGCACGTAATTTATTAATCCGAAATAACTGTGTAAACGCTCGGCATCAGAATTTCCGTAATTCACGTAATTAGTCGGCGCCAGATAAATTGCAGAAATGATAATAGTCGGAAAATCATATTTCGATAGCTGCAATTTCATGTATAAATTATTAAGTCAGGACGGTGAGTTTATAACCTCAATTTCCTATCTCGTATTATCATCGCCATATACACACATACATATATAATATATACAATATATATATATATATACACACATATATAGACCTCCTACAATGCGCTGAAATACCTTCTTTTACTCCTCTATCGTGACGTTCAAGTACGAAGCACTTAAAAGACTCTATTACCAAGGTGTTACTTCCTCGTCGAACAAAGAAACTCGTAAAATCGTTGTGGCGTCCGAGTGTACTTCTAAGTCCGTACAATTCTCACAATTGCATGCTGCGTCAAAATGTAATCTGTCCTCGGTTACGGTTCTGCCAACGTTATCGTCATCTTGGATTTTCCTCCCTTTTTCTTACGGTATATAAAAGTGCACAGTCCCTTTATTAAGCCAATTCCACATTCAGGCATTTCCACCAGCAGGGCTTTCAAAGTCAGCCGAGACTATGACCGTCTTGCATTTTGTTTTTTTTTTTTCTTAAAAATTTTCTCTACGTCTCTCAAGAGAAAGACGACGAGTTACTCTCTTTTTTTTTTGTATTCACAACGATGCGTCATCGATATGAGATCATTTAGACTCATAACTATGGAACGCGACGCCACACGAAACGACGCAATGTGAGACGTCCGACGTTACGCACGGATTCTGCATAACTGTCGTGTACCGGCTATAACTTTGACGCTACGCCAATGGTGTCACGTGACTCTTTTTTTTATTGTCGCTAAACGTACGTGTTTGAGAAAAAAAATTTCAAATTTGTCAAACATAATTCTTGGGCTTCTAGAAACTCGACGATGAACGCAGTCAGGAATAAGATGGAACAAAGTGTCATGACAGACTTTCAAATCAACGCTGGATGCTGCTGGACCATCTTGAGATCTGTTGCTGGTACCGTTAACGTATATAGAATATATAAACACTTCTACCAGTCGAATAAGAGACTCGCTCAAGTGGCACTCACTTGAAGTCGTCAGATGAAAATGAACTCTAGACAAATTTGTACTATCAGCAATGCACCTGGTGGATGTAATAAATTTTCATAAAATTTTGCATTATTTTTACAATTTATTCCATTTTTATGTCTAGTGCGTAGAGTGACTGTACCCGTGAATGGACAGTCCAGGAAATGTATGATTCGTGTGAATTATATCTGTATAGGGATTTTAACACGGGTGTCCAGTAAATCGAAACACTTCTTGAGGCTTGATTTACTGCTTAACTTTTACTATGATTAATCCATGATTTTCGTATTGCTGAAACGTTATTCATACGCGTTGGAATAATTGCTGCTCTACACTGTGTAATCTTAAGTCACGGCAATGGCCTATGTATGTAAATGACAAGATTTACTAATGGACTGACATGTTGCTGAGAACTTGAGAGAGAGATGATATGCAAGGGGGCTCTAACCGTCGCGAAGTTTCTGTTGCTGTTGTGGTGTCCCTGACGACGTTACGTTAATTAAGAGCAATGTAGCAACCTGATGACATGTGGACGTACCGGCAACAGATACAGTAATACATGAAATCCTATTAAAAAAAAAGACTTAAGTTGCTTCTATACAAAATTATAAATAAATTAAAAAATTTGAATTAAAAATAAACAACATTGCTGGAAATTTCCAAAGATATATATATATATATGTATATCCCGTTAAAAGGAATCTTGTATGTACCAAACAGCAGATTTGTATATTATAGTTGACTGATTAGATAAGAAAAGCCAAAAAAAATACTAAATCCAAAAACCACGATGCAAAAAAATTGACACTGAAATTATTTTTGTTCCTATCGACTCCTGTCTTGGAAAAGAAAAAGACAGGAACTTGATGCTACGGAGCCTAATCCGTCATCGACCTATTAGTCATGATAAGATAGTACATTATTTTTTTTAACCGATAAATCGATAAGTGCTCTTGACTGAATCCACACCGAAGATATAGATATATGTATAAGCACGAGCGGAAGAGTTCTCGATTATTTGTTTAGCATTGCATTTAGATTAGAGGATATCGATAAATAAAAATTTTATAACGTACTGTACCATGTCGCATACCATATCGTATTATTACGTCATGCTTTAATTATAGAAAAAATATCCGGAACGGAATTCAGAATAAGAGGATTAAATTTTTAGACATATTTTCTTTACTCTTATCAATGAAATTTTTCTAAACAGCTGTTACTCCGGTTTACGTGCTTATGTGTTTTTCTTTATTGTTTAGATCCATACCTATAGCTATGAACTCCTCTCTTTTTCATCTTACTTTACTAACTTCAAGTTCTCGAGGCATTACTGACTACGGAACACGGAACTTTAAGCGAGTACGTAGGTCGGTCGTAGGTAGGTCTAAGTACGGGAGTACCATGTTCCATGAACACTGGGTAGAGAGAGACGTGTAAGCGAGAGGAGAGTAGAGAGCAAAAGGAGGAAAATATATCCAAAGGAGGCTGCGGATGAATAAGGATAGAGATAAGGAGAATTGGTTGCCGCTGGAGCCTGTCGTGGTCCACACTCGACTCAAGGCTATCAACCTCTAAGCATCCATTAGCTCCCGACTGGCAACGTGTGCGAGTGAAATGTTCATCTTGTGTTTCATCTTTATCAAAAATTTGGCAGTGCCGAAGAAGTCCGATAAGATCGTAAAAAATTTTGAAAATTACTCCGACGTAATTTCGGAATTTAATTTGTAGGTTTTATTGACTTTTTTGTGTATATATGTGTATCGTTATTTAATTAAGACTTTTTTGGATTTAATGAATATAACGTGAGTTTTTTGTCTATTGGTAATTTGATTGACAGTATTGGGATTATTGATCTATTCGATAGCCAATGGAGTTCTACTGATTTAAGAAGATGCCTGTCTCTTCTGTAACGCAGTGACTGTCCTCGTGGTGACGACAATGCGTCTCGTGAAAGAGCGTGGCGCCAACAGGTTCGCGTCTCGAGTACAATGAATCGCGTTCACCGGTAGAAAAACTTGCCAGACGAGAAAAGAGAAGTAAGATGCTGGGGAGTTGGTCCAGCCACGGTCGTGGTACACGATATACTAGACACCTTCGTGATCTCAGGGTCTCCTGCTCTCAATAGTA
>JARPRH010000408.1:118771-129840 GCA_031763665.1 Calameuta haemorrhoidalis | reverse complement strand
AGTTGGTCCAGCCACGGTCGTGGTACACGATATACTAGACACCTTCGTGATCTCAGGGTCTCCTGCTCTCAATAGTATCTACTTTCTCGTTATCCCGTAGGTAAGGTAGGTACCTACCCTACAGGATATATAACTTAGAATAAAGATAGTATATGCTTATATTCGCGCATTGGCGTGAAATCAGGAAATCAAGTTAATCGACAGGCTTTACGCGAAAGCGTGAAAAAAACGTTACGACTTTATCTTCTGCGACGATTTCTTTTTTTCTTCTTCTGTAATTCAATTTAGGGGCTCGGGGGATGAGACTTCGTGAAATTTCGAATAACGAACGTCATTCAGAAATCCACCCTAAACCAACCACCCCCCTATACGACGTCACGCTCTATTTGACGCGTGGCAACTTTTGGACTCTAACGAACACGTGGGAAGGGTGCAGTCCGAATTTATATACTTTAGGAACGCTCACCCTTCTTTCTTAGACTGTTATCCTTTGTTGACTTCTTATATATATTTTTTTTTATTTATCCTTCTCCATTTGGCCAAACTCCGATCCTTCGGAGTTATTCGGAAGTTTGATAAGCGTTATCGACTGGGGATATAAGGGTTTGGTGGGAAAAAAAGAAAACAATTGAGTAATAAGAGAAATATCTGTTTCGAGTGAAAGGTAAATATTGTAAGAGGGGTAGGTAAGGGCAGTCGCTCATACCTATAGATATACACGAGAAACAGCAATATTTTGATATTAAAAAAAGAAATGCCAAATACAGTTAATTCCATGTTTCTTTTTTGCATAATTATTCAAAATAAATATTTACGATTTTTAACTTTTTTAATCTCGAATTTAATCATTATTATTTCCAACTGTCTCATACGATACTTTTGAAGTCTCTTTCAATCGCAACTGGATTCCACGAAGTCCTTACATCGCAAAAAGTTTCGCACATCGACTGTCTCATTTATTTTGCAAATATCCCCATTGATCACGGACTTGTTGACTGGAACTTTTTTTTTTCATTTTTTTTAGCGAAACACATTTATACCCACATCTGGCTTATTTGTAGATTACGTTTGTACATACGTAATTACCTACCGACATACGAAATTTTATACAGATTACAGTACACGAATCATGCATATGGCTTTTCGCCATACGCCGCTTAAATAATGTTTACCGTACCTACATCAATTTCACGGTTATTTAATTCCAAGTATTTTTTTATCAGTCTCTTCGAAAGAAATTAAACTAATCGACAAAATTCATTGTTCGTGTATATACATACATAAACACTCGATGCTATTATCGTAATCGAATAATATCGTAATCTAATAAAGCTATCGGGCACTGTTGGTTGTTTTGAGAATTTCGAAATTCCCGCAAAAATCCACATCCTGAATTCATACCCCATACCATATATCTATATGTTCATTTATATATACAATAACCTATGCTGGATATCGTGTATGCATGAAACGTTAATTAAAGCAGGAATGAGTGCGCAATACCAGAAACCCCAATAAAACCTTCAGCGATGAAATTCGCATGTACTATTTCAAATTGGCAGATACAAACAACAAACGCATTATAGGGTGACGTAAAAATTGGGCAATTCAAAACCCAAGCCTTAATTCAGCCCTCGTTGGAGGATTACATATACACACAAATAAAGTGCCAGTAATATAATCAACTCTAAAAAAATATACCCACCGTATATAAAATGCTGCATAAAAAAATTTCAACTGAAATTTCGTTTCTTCAACTTCACTAAAATCAAAAATTCTCTTCGAAATTTGAAAAGAGTATGAAGTGGGTCGGATAAAAATAAAGATAAATCCTTTATGAAAGGAATTAGAAATTTCACTGACATAGTATCTAGAAAAATGTGAATCTATGTTGTCACACGTAAAAGTAACTTTGGTTAAGAATATTGTAAGAATTTTGTCGTCACAAGGTATATAAATTCCATCGAAAATATTTCAATATAGCCCGCAAGTCGTTCCGACGGAAAGATGCATACCGGGTTGGAAAGACTTCCGTATGATTTTTACTCCACGTTGCATTTGGCATTTCGATCAAAGGAAAAAAAGAAAAGTGTAAACTCGGCTTTATGTCCAAGTAAATTTAGTGGGAAAAGAAAGCAGATCTGATGGAAGTAAACCTTCGCGGAAGCCACGTTTCAGTATAAATCTACGTCGTTTATATATAGGTAGTGATAAACATGGCTACACACATGATATACTATACAATGCCATTGATAACGTACGAGGAGAAAGACTAAGAAGATATTCAGTGGCGTCTATGAAAATTGCACAATTTTTACTCACAATCCTTTCCCACGTAATAGTTCCTCTTTATCTGTTCCAGAACAGTACACTGATAACCCACCTTATTTATACGAGTAGTACACCTATAACTATAAAATGTCTAGGTCTGGGATTAAAGGCTGATTCACAAAGCTAATTTTTACTCGAACCCAACGTACGACGAGATGCAACGTCGCGCGCACTTTATTTCAAAGCAATTCCCAGACATAACAATTCTAGACGCGAGCCGAACGCACCATTGGCGTAGACCTATATTATTTCGCACCCAAAAGTCCCACGAAATGAAAACAGTGGCTATACAGGGTGCACGTAATAATAGGTATTCTTGAGACCTTTAAACATGTATCTCAAGTAGTTTTCTCACGTGTCCACAAAGGGCCGGGAGGGGATAGGAGAAGGGACAGTCAGTCCCTATGATTTTAAAGGGTACATACCAGGTACCTACTAACTGTATTAGAATACAAGGATGTTACCAGTCAAAGGCGTCGAGAGTGGTGGGCCTGAAAAATATAGACTGAAAATTATGCATACAAAAAAAAAAGTCAAATTGCTTAAATTTCAAAAATGGACGTTTTCACAAGACTCTTGTATACCACCCATCCGTACCACGTGTCGATTCTATTTTTCAAACTCTCGACTCTTTCCAGGCCAGGACCATCCTTAATGTCATCATCCTTCTAGAAGGGACGATCGCGATCAGGCAAATTAAGCGTAAGACCTTAATCGATGCTGGCCTCTCGTACGCGACCGACTAATCCTATCGCTCCCAGGTCGCCTCTCGAGTTTTCTGCGTTATTAATCAAAGCGTTACACTTTCGGGTAATCTCCAGACCAAATTTCAAACAAATTATCCCAGGATCTCAGCGGACAATCAACTCGTGGCGTTTTATAAATCGTGCCCAGCGGAATAAGGAATTACGAACATTAGTAAGGGGTTGTCAACGTGTCCTGGTCTCTCGCGATGCAGCTGCCGTTGGAGAGCGCCTTGAGCCTCGAGAATTAAGCGGTCTTAAACGCTCTTTGATACCGCTGTTGACGTTTTGAAATATTCCTCGCCGGCGATATTGCCCGGGCGCATCGGCCGTCTCTTTAATTCTTAATAACGACGCCGACAAGACCCAAATGAAAACGTAGTGCGGTACCAGAGACACTCTTATAAACGACGCGACTCGTCGCCGTCGCCAAATGGACTCATGCCCAATTTTCAATGGGTTCGCGATTCATCGTTGCTTCGTCCGTGCTTGTCCCACACTCCGTTGACGTACGGGAACAGATGTCACGTGAGTATGTGAGATATATTAAAACGTCTACCATTGTTCGGGACTGATTGTTGACCAGGGTCATTTTATTTCCTCTCATCCCTTATCACCCATATACACATATATGTATATGTATACCACTCCCATCCACTTGCAGCTATAATTTCCGACAATGCTCCAGATGGGACTACAGGATACGCCTGGACCTATTCGGTGCACCCATTCAATCGCGTTTTGTATACAAACGAGGACATTTGCCAAATTACGGTCAGACGTCGCCGACTAGGCCGGACTTGGAATCGAACTCGTAAAACTTTGGCTTTGTTGCATATTCACCCTTAAGCTTCGTCCACCCCCTTCAAACAATTCCCAATCCAATAATCCTCGTAAGGCACAATATATTTATGGCTGCCTGTATGCAATTAATAAAATCATTTAATCGTCATATACGAAGTCCCAAATTGCTTCTCACAATGGAAAAGCAGTACCAAATGAAAAGAAAAAATCATCCGAATTGTGTCAGGTAAATTTTCTAATGAGAATATCAGTTTCAACGTTCTATCGGTTAACCAGCTTAATCCCATTTCGTTTACACACATGTTGACCAGCTACCTGACACGCATGCCTAAGCACGTCATACCGCGTGTATAGTTAGACAGACATTATTTAGGCTACGCTCCAATCGGCTACTGATAATTAGACATTAGCATATGTGTAATGACGAAGTATCAGTTTTCAAGGAGTTGCCACCAGAAGCAAGAGAGGCTAGCAGTGACATATCCATACGTATGAAATTGCGGTATGGCAGGTGGGACGGCGGGCGTCGGGACGCTGAGTGGTTACCGCTGCGTAACCGTTACTTATGGCCGGCTGATCGTATCCTGCGGAAACACTGACTGCTTATCAACCTGTGAGGCAACGCGATGTCTATTTTAAAGCCTGTAATCGTTATCCATATCTTTTCTCTCGCTCGCGCACGTTACTCCCATATACGACGTCTCTCTCTTTTTCTCTCTCTCTCTCTCTCTCTCTCTATCGCGCACCTAACCTCCTTTCCTACGTAGCCCATAACCGTCCTTTCTTCTTGACTATCGGTAATCAGCGTGTAACCGCAAAGCAAATAGCACTTTTCCTCAAGTGGCGCTACGGAGACGCAATTCCGAAAGAATGGGTGGAGTCGCGTGATTGTCAGTAGGATTCCTAGGACTTCGGAATTCACGACTTGCCGTGCCGTAGGCAGCCGTGGAAAGAATCGACTGGGTTACCCGTAGCTAAACTTCGAATTGTAAGGTGGGTAACGTGTCTTTAGAATAAATACATGTATATCCGTACCCCCTGAGCTTCTGTTTATTATCGTGTACTCGGTATGGAAATTAATATTCTTAACCGAGACTGTATATGAATTTACTGGTAGTACCGAGCTATTTCGAACGGAGTATAGGAGACGATAAATTATTTATTTTTTTCATTGTTTTCATTTTTTTTCTAATTTATTGATATACTCGATACACTGCTTTACTTACTGTGCATTGCGTATATGATGGTATCACGTGACGTAATACGTGTCGGAAAATTGTATACTGATTAGAAAGAAAAAAAAAATTGCCGTTGACAGTGGAAGTAGGAAGTAGATAGTACACCTTGTGAGCGAACTCGTTAAGATTCGGTAATCGAAGGATACCCATGGCTATCGGCAGAGACAATGAGAAACTAATTGTGAGTTAGTCATGCTTGAGTTGATAGGAGGTTAGTACCTATTTCCCTCGCCAGAGTTCTTCTGGTATGCATTCGAGGGAAAAGTGGGTTGGTGCTACGTGATTGGGATTTCGATTGTATTCTCACGGTTTGTGGTGTTACCGTTTTTACCTATTTTCGACAAAAAAAAATAGAATTCCACAGCAATAGAAAGATGGAGGCGTAAGTTTTATTACCGATGCTGTTAATATATTATAGAGTACAAATAAATATAATCTTGTATAGTATTATATGTGCCCTGGGTATTTTAATATATGCTATATTGTGCAGCACAACATATGTAACATCTTTTAAAATTTACCGTTTAAATCCTGTACCTTGATTTTACCTAAGTAGGTACTATGCATTAGGAATTCTATTATAAAGGTCTGTCCACAATGTAATCTCATACGTCTGAAGTACACAAAGTGCGATAGCCCGTTGCAAATTCATGTGTGTTATTCCCTATCCTTTCTATGGTAGTCACTTTTTGCACACTTGAATTTACACTGTAGCACTAGAGAAAGAGAGAAAGAGAGGGGCATACCGGTATATAGGGCTTATCTCAAGCGAAGTACAGGTAACCGGTTGTGAATCGGTAAATGACACTAGGCAGGTGTTGCTGATAACGTATAATAAAATTGATTTAGTACCAACAGAACAAGGCGCCCTGCCAACCTTAAGAAATGATCATTGAAACATCATTTTTTGTGGGTTATAAAAATGCAAGAAAAAAAAATAAAAAAAAACATGACGACCCTAAGCATAAGAAAAGCCAAGAACCCCAGGTACCCCTGGGTATAAAACCTGGTACGGTTTCAGGTTCTTCAGGTAATCGAATACCAGACGATGCACAGTGCAGGTTTCTATAGGTTAGATTGCTGACCGGTTGACTCACCCTGTCGAATATTAGCCCGAGGATATCCCATAGTATCCCAGGAATGACCAAACCTAAACTCAGACCCTTTTCCAGAGAGACATACCCAAAAACCACGAAGACCCATACTGGAATGGCAAGGTATATTAATATGGGATATAAAAGAAGAGAAGAAAAAAGAAATATAAAAAAATTCCCCAAAAAAAAGTTCAATTCGACCTTACGCACGTTTTTCTACCAGGACCAACCGTGGGATAAGAATCTTCACATTCCATGAATGGCTGGGGCTCTTCTCTTTCGGCTTCGCTCTGATCTCTCAGTCTTCTTTGAACTGCATCGAATGGAACGCCAGCGCTTGGGAAAAGTATGCAAACGGTTTTCGAATAAGAAATTTCGAATTTTTGTCAAATTACATTTTTTTCTTACGCAACTCCGTCCCGCATAGCGTCACGACCTTGTTTCGGCCTGCCGTGCGATTCCCTACTAATTTAACGTACTGAAATAGTACGGTTACGCATATCAGATTGAGTATGCGGATCATACTGTGAGGTCTCGACTTACCGAGACAAGATCTTTGTCGGTACGTTGTGTACGCGGCCATATTCGTATGCGGGCATTGCGTAATAAATATAACAGGCGCCGGTAAATACTAAGAATATACCAACTGCACTGTACTCGGTATATGCATGTGCAGTTGCATGATGCGTGCGATGCACGATGCATACGTTGCAAAGTCCTCGTCGAGTATGTCGCCTTTGTCCCCGCGATGTGACGTCACGCACGCACGAGCTACGGGACAGATGTGTGAGGCTACCGGTCGCTTTTACGAAACTTGAAATTTCTAGCGTGGCGGCAATGCTGCTCTTCCCTTTCGAAGTAAAACGTAAATAAAAAGTTGAATAGACCGGAAGTCTGACGCAGGCAGGAAACGTATCAGTCGTGTGATCTTCCGGTTTGAATCGTTTATTGGATATTATGCTCATTCTTTGGATAGTTAATTAGATAGGCAAATGAGCTGAAATACTTGTAAAAAATTAATAAATCTAATTTTTTATTACTTTTTCCATTTCTTTTAATTTATTTAATTTTTAACTTTTTGTACTGCTATTTTATTATGTACAATTTCGTGCAGGCACAATTGAACTGTATCATGTTCGTATGCTGTATCATGCTTATTGACCTTTCGTGATAGCGAGTACTCACGCTTATGGTTACCTCATGATGAATTTGCTCGAACTTCGGTATAGAAGCTGCGCTGGAGATTGATCTAGTACCCTCGCAATGGAATCCCTTTGGTTATGATAGCGTGCTGCAAAATCAAACATAGCGACAGGAGTGTATATAGTATACTCATGTATATATATAGCCTACCATGGGAAAACAGTAGATAATGAAAAATGATGAAAAATAAAAGAAGCAAAAACAAGTCGAGTTCATAGGAGACTACGAGAGCGAAATAGATAGGGTAAAAAGTGAAGCTATTGCATATGAAAATCTCTGCAGGTATGAATGCAGTTGCGAATTTGAAAGTCGAGCAACATTGATTAAAATCAAGGTTCGATTGGCAACGGTTGTTCGCACGATTCGATTGTCTCTTTGTGAAATTGACAAGCTCAGTAATGACGAGCGCGGGAAGCTGCGCGTGGATTCCCGTTTGTTAACTTTGAATGGAAAATAAAAATTGACTCTTGTCAAACTGTTGCATTGACATTAGCCTCGTCTGCAATTGCGTAACAAGCCGTAATTATGATGATTATACGTATGAACAGGTGTCGAGAATGAAGACTGTTGAATTATTATTTTTTTTCATTTAATTTTTTTTTATTCATACATTCGATTCCCTAATTCGTCAAAAGGAACCACTTTGCTGTTTGTCTGCCCGTTTCTATTTCTACGCGATTCCGCCTGATATTACAAAAAACGAAAAGCTTCTTGGTTATCAGGAGGAATTAAAGCCTCTTTAATGGCTGCGTGCAGGATGGTCGTCTAATGGCTATTAATAGTCTGATAGTCATCAAAACTGTATAAACCATCTGATTAAATAGATAAAATCGACCCTGGTATACAGTGTGTGTAATTAAATAAGAATTCATAAATATATATATATAAATAAATAATCAATAAAAAAATTCCTGCAATATGTGAATAAACAATTAAAAATAATTTTTATAATTAATAACAAATATTCAACTCCCGCCCAATATATGTATTCTCGTTAATTAAAGGACGCTACAGCCAATTAACGTGTCAAGCCTCTTCAAAGCAGCCGGCGCAATTACAATAGAAACCAGCTGATGACACCAAACAGCAACTTTCACGCATTCAGCTTTAATCTCAAAGTTCAAAATTTTCCTCGCAGCTTCCCCCACCAAATTTGATCTAATCATCCATAATGATATTTTTACCAAAATAGTTACTGTGTCGCAATTTTACATTTTCTTCGGGTTAATTAAGCCCAGCCAATTATAACTAAAGCTAAATTCGCAATGTACCCAAGTTAAGATCACCGGCTTATTTATATCGATTCAGCTTCGCTACTAATTTACCCCGTGCTTTATAACGAAAATGAACCATTTTCTTTTTTCCTATATGCTACATGCTTCGTTACGTCGTCTAGTCAAGTCATGTGCTTTATTCTTGATTAATAATAAAAATTTTACTTGATAAGGTCACTCTGAACTCTATACGGCACATCTAGATATCTATGTTAAAATATATAGATATATTTCGGTATCAATAAACGACCCTGAGCTACGCCCTATCGTTTTACCAACCGCGATTTCCTGGACGGTATTAACTAAACGCCACGTAACACGTGGCGGCTTCATATTAACGAACGGTTAATTCTGAAACAGGTGGCGAATATGTTAGACAGGACCTACGGCACTCGAGTCAGGAGATTGGTTTCACGTGCGTCATTCTGTTGTGGTTGGCTAAGCGATATCCCTTAAATATATATATATATACGTATATACATTACAGCAGGATACACTCCGGTTATGCAACTGCACCGTGTACAATGCGATCCTTAAAGTTTAGTCTTAAAATTTTTTTATTATACACCATTTTCTTTCATACTGTGACCATACTTTTACGTGAATTCTATAAATGAATATTTAAAATCTAAGTCCATTGCATTTTCTTCATACGTATCGTACGAATATGGCGGCAATTTTGAAATAATTAATAACGGCGCGTGCTGTTACGTAAATACGAGAGGATTCGTGTAGACGAACTAGAAGGATGGAGAGAGAGAGAGAGAGTGAGAGAGAGAGAGAGAGAGAGACTTAATGCTGCGGCTGGGTGACCACGTGGCTCGATGCCAGCCACATACATCATACCGTGACATAATCATCCTACATTCGCACCCCACCCAGTCTAGTTCTCACCCTCGAGTAACCCGCCCCCCTTGTACCCCCCTACCTATATCACCCTATATACAAGAACCTTTAGTACTTGCATATTGCTGTATACTCACTGCAGATGCACACTGGACCAATAGCACGATGCATCCAGACGTAACGTAACTCGCTCGTATTTAAATTACAGTGAGATTTGAACATAGGGATTTTACTGGAATCTCAGAATCCAGTTTTACGGCGTTATCGTAAGCTCGATTGTGCCTATTGATAAGATCACTTAATATAGACACTCCGATCCGTACTTCAAAATCGATTGGTATTTAATTTTTGTATGTTAAAAAAAATAATAATTTAAAGACTGGATATTAGTCTTCACGATTCGGTCTATTTAATCGAATTTATTGATCATAAGATAATTGCAGCTCAGAATGCACTTAAGTCCAACTGCTTACTACCCGTCGTGATCGAGGAACTGGGAAAGAGGAGACTCTGTAAAAAATACATATGCGTTATATGGAACCGGTGTGTCGGATTGACATACGGTTGTAATGACGTTGGAAAATACGAGGGACAATAAATTCGAATGCTCGTATAAAGATCTTTACATTCGATAGCTATATGTCCGATGCGATAAGTGTATCAATAAAACGTGCTTTACGAGGGTGAAATATATTTAGTGTCTCTCGACGCCGATCGAACGCGTCGGCCAATAAAGCTAGTCGCGTGGAGCGTCGCTAAATTCACGAAACTTGCCCTGCTACTTTCACGCTGTGTAATTGACTTTTATATGTTTGACGTAGGGTCATACAGCTTTTTCATAAGTCACCGATATATCTTCGTACGGTCCTCTGTTTATTTTTAGGTTAACACGTGGCCATTTTCTGCTTTTGAGGTATACATATATGTAATTGTTTCGTAGCGTTATATTTTTTTTCATTTTTTTTTTTGATAGTTTATCGAAAAATAACTGGTATGAATTTTATTTGCAAAATTTAGCGTTCTTATTTGTTCCATGGTAAAGTTCGCGAGATTCACGCAACTTGCACTTTACCCTGTTTAACTGACTTTTGTATATTTTTCATAGGGTTATACATATAGCATTTTCATAAGTATAGTCTGTGTAGAGTCCTCTGTTTATTTTTAGGTTAACACGTGGTCATTTTGTGCTTTTGAGGTATATGTGTAATTGTTTCGTAGCGTTATATTTTTTTTTCATTTTAGGATATTTCATCGAAAAATAACTGGTATGGATTCTATTTGGAAAATTGAACGTTTTTATTTGTTCCAGGGTACATTCGTCCTTTTTCTTTTGTCTATTGGGAATATTTATTAGAATCAAATGTTTACGAGTGATCTTTACTATACTATGGTTCGAGCTAATTATTTAAAGGGTGGACTGGCTTCCAATTAGTTTTATTGCAAGTATAATACGTACCGTCTATTAATTTTAACGACACGCTCGAAACAGACCTCTCATGCCGTTCATTGAAACACGAAACTCGCTGCGTTAATGCC
>JARPRH010000408.1:21126-31451 GCA_031763665.1 Calameuta haemorrhoidalis | reverse complement strand
CGACCGCGATACGATAACTGCAATGCACTCTATCATATCTCCACGAAAGGTAGATAATAATCTCCCCTCATACTTCTGCACAATGCAAATTTAATTAAATGGAACATCCTGACGGCGAATGTCCCAACCCCTTTCGCAACACAATACTACGTTGTACTTAGCACTGATACTGTGTACTGGCTACCAGTATTATGCACATATATATATATATATATATATATATACATATTCATCAGTTCATTCCATGAAATACACTCTCCTTAGACAAATATCATTATACTTATTACTTATGATGGAAATAATTTAATACCCGTTACACAGGAAAATAATTTGATAATTGTAATCCCGCTAGACAATTGTTACGCAATATGTTTTAACTGTACTCTATGAATATTCTGATTCGTATCAAGTTGGGAGTATGTCCAAATATGGGTATTGAGCTTTTTTTTTTAATACCAACCATAAAGTTGTATTATCAAAGGGAGAATATGGCATTCTGTAATTCTTACATGAGAAACATCTGTAAAAAGATTCCGCGTCCGCGATTCTTTTATTCATGATCACTAAAAATCTATGGCTTTCTTTTTTTCATGCTCTGCCGAAGCGAAGGACGATCTTAAGGATTCGATTGAGTATTCTATTATTCAATAGAACGCGTGACCCTACGTGAAATATTAATTCGCGATGAATTCAGCCTCGTTCTAATAACCGATAATAAAAATTGATAAGGCGATAACATTTTCCTGAAACGCAGCAACGTTCCCTAAACCCTTATCTGCCTGTATCCGTGAAATGCGTTTACTTGGCAGTAATTTGCACTTGAAAAACGAAAGTGGCAATATGGGAAATAGAAAAATTTTTAGAAAAAAAAGCACATTCCCCTTTCGTGGGAACTACCTGGTTCTCTGAAGTATCCTTATTTTCACGTAATCATATACCCCGCAAAATTGCATTACCGTGATTCCGCGAAACTGAAGTTTTTCTCGTAACGTTAACATGCTCGAAACGTATGAAAATATTTTCATAGTTTAGTCAAAATTGTACAACCAACCCCCTTGGCAATTACTGTTTACGCTTATCGATTAGTAGATTGCACTACTGAGAATAATGCATCGTCGAATTCCTGCGAGACAGTAAATTTCATAAATCAATAAAATTCTCCCTTTCGTTCCTAAACTGCATTTTATACGTTGAATTTACTTATAATATATACCAGACGCCCTTAACCTTACGGTCTGCTAAGTATCAATGTTACCATAATTTGTACTCTTCGTTGAAGTACAGTGGGAAAGATTTTTCAGCAGCATTAAAGTACACTGGATGTACCGTAGACCGGCCAGAAATGTGTACTCGTTTTAAACTTAAACGTTCTGCCGTGCAGTACTCGTTAAAACTCATTTACCGCATTCCGCCATAAGATACGAAATTCGCAAGAAATACTGTTGGAGAATTTATTTGCACAAGCTTACGCACTCACGTGTATATCAATAACGAGTGGATACGCGGAGCAGTGAAGATAGGCGGAAGTAAGGAAAAAGGAGGAAAAAAAATGAAATGAAGCGTGATTAAAAAAATTATGAATAAAAAATGTCCATAAGTAAATACAGCAGACACCGTACGGGGATCGTCTACATCGAATAATGATAATGCAAACGAAAGCGTCGCGACGCTCTTTCGCACGAATTCACAAAAGGGTCGGGACTGTATTCATCGGGGGAAATTCAAAAATCTAAATTGATTTTACGCAATTCCTACTGTACATATTCAACTTCGTTCAGCTGTAAAATACACAGCGTAAGACATCCTACAACGAAACCAATTGGAAGTCCAAGTCTCCCAAGTCTACCGTTATACAGGACGGCGTTCAGCGATCAGGAAACAAGTCGAACCTCCAGTACATTTTCTACGTGTCAGTGACTAGGCGTAAAGGAGAAGAAGAGATGGAGAAAAAAGAAAAATGAAAAAAAAAATATCTCCAAGAGAAATCCTCAGATCGCAGTCGATTGGCTAAACGAGGTGCCAGTAGTTAAGGAATGACACGATCAGACTTATTAGATAGAAAGTCCACGTGTCCGTAGCTGTCATTTAATATACAGGGTGACCGAGAAAAATGTTACTTTGAATAGAAATCAATCTTTGCTCTTCTGATTCTCATATTAACCGGAAGCTTCCTCGACTACGTAGAGGATGTCAGCGTCGTTGGTTGACGTCGGTCCAGTGTCAAACAGTGTCCGGCGACAAATTGAGCCCCGGGCGTCGCGACGCTGACGTTCATCTGGTGTTTACGGAGGCTGTTAATTACCTGGATCCAAACGTCAGACACGACTTGGCGTAGAGTAGCTTAACTGCTGTTGTGTCCGCAGTCCGCTATACGGTTCCCTTACTGGTGGTACTCCCTGTACCTACCCTTACCTACCCTTACCTACCCTTAACTACCCTTACCTACCCTTACCTACTCTCGGATATGGGATTGCATGCAAATCACATGGACAGTGCAGTGGCAGCAGAAACTCAGCACAATTCCTGGTCCAGACGTGCACCTTGTATTGCTGAGGATTTCTCACCAAGGATGCTGTAAATCACTCTTACGCCACTGTCTAAGAGAATTTAGTTCCTGGGCAATTGAATGCAGTTCTACATGCACTTTATACAGTTTGTACAAGCACGTTTACCTGTATGTAAATTGAAGCCTATACTTCCAGTAAATAAGACTGGTTTGGTTTGATGTCACTGAACGTTTTTTCTTTTTTTTTTTGATTGTCGGGTATAATTCGTTATGAAGATTGATTAAAAAATTATAAATTCATCTCGAGTCATCATTGAATTACTGTGGATTAAAATGAACCAGATTTCTCGTGAGATAAATCTCCAGTTTATTCCACGATCCCTTGCAATTAAATCTTGTTGATCGATATGGATAAGTGGATACGGATTTTTGTATAAATAAAATTGACAAAAATATATGTATATATATGACTCTTCTGGACGATTAAAGGATCAAGTTGAAGCTGATGACGTTCGCCGTATGGGACGATGAGATGATTTCAGAGATCCGTCCTCACAGGAGCAAGGTACTGATCGGATGAGATGCTGCGTCAGGAACATGGAGAGAGGCAGACTTGTAATGAAACAGGTGGCGATCCTGTTCACCTTGAGAGCACCATGAAAAATTGCACCTGTCCCATAACCCCATGGTCCACAGTCCCATGGTCCTTAAATTTTCGTTTGGTCCTGTTCCTGGGTTATTTATAGGATATACCTTGCTCGGAATAATAATCAGTGAGGTTATCATTCGTTCAATCAATAAAATACTATGACCAATCCCTGTTGAGCTAACTTTTCCAGATCGCCTATCTTCCTATCGCGTTAAGCTGCCTGGAATGTGGGCGCAATGCGTGTATCGGTAATGCGATCCCATAAGGATCCAAGAGTTTCTTCACCGGCGCCATTATCGGATCGAAAGGCTGTTCTCAATAGGCTTTGCAAGTTATTTCTAATTAAATGTGGTCTTTTTTTAAATAAAAATTTAAATCCCACGATCAGAGTTCGACTGTAATATTAAATTTTCATTTGAAATATTAAAGCGCATGCGCAATACATCACTCGTTCCTTACAGGGTAAGCGAAGGATCTACAGAGAGGCAATAAGAACTTGTTTTTGACAAGCGTGGAAATACCGAAGAAAATCGTCTTATACCCGAGGAAATAAGAATTTGGCCAGGCTAAGAGGATTTCACGTGCTACTGGATTGAGCGGCTTTTGCAGTGGCAAATCTTGGTATTGCGGAAATCCGAGATGCCATAATTTCATCAGGTCTTTACCGTCTACGGAGTAAAGCGACAGGTCGACCAGTGAGTGGACGACGTGGTCAGCCGTAAAAAAATGCAAGTACAAAATTATTTTCCTATTCAAGCATATATACCTAAACAGATGTTATTTCTGTACCAGATACGAAAGAGATGGACCTATAACGCGGGATGCTGTTGGTCCTTTAGAAAATCCTATTGAGAAGACAGACCCCTTGAAATTCTGTCCATTAACTGAATCCCAGCAATCACATAGTACGAGAGCAAAGAAAAGTATATGTGAACTTTGAAAGCTACTCGCAGAAGAGTTTTCGGTCCATTACGAGAAGATGACTGGAACTAAGGGAAAAGGATTCGCAAACTTACTCCAAGCATGAGAAAACCTCAACTGGTTAAATCCTTTCAGCACGCGAATGAAATAGTCGCCGTCCTTTGAAGAACATGGTACTCGACGTCTAATGAAAAGTCAGGATCCTGGAGATAAATTCATCGTCCGTTCGTAACGATCAAAGAAGATGACTAAGGTCACGCTAAATGACATACGAAGACGTAGGAATGAAAAAGAACAAATTTTTTAAATAATCTCAAGTAAAGAAATTATTTTTTATTTTTTTAATTATTTCCAATATCCAACCAACTGCTGTACGTCTGTATTGTTTCTACTTATCGAAAAGCCACCCCGTGAATATAGACTAATCCGAAATTTCCCATTGATTTACGTCACCCGCTATTGTTCGTGCAAGAATAATATTGGGCCGCGTGCGGCTACGTAAGGAAGTCCATTTCCCGTGATGTAACAATGCGATGGCGTGAGCCGACGATATAATAAACTGTATAATATTATCGTAAACCACCCTGTTCCTGGGGTCTGTAACGCCGGTGTAACCCTTCCTCGTGGAGTCTGATAACCATAGTGTGTATACATATATACCAGAAGCACTCATCAAATAATACAGTATACAGTATCCGGAGTACAGTGGAATATCTATTAAATAATTTGTATCACGATACCAGGTATCTTTCTTTGATCTGTACTGGAAGACTGTATAAATATATAATACATTAATAGTATTAATAGTATATGTATATACTATTGTATATGTATATACTATTACTACTATGTAACTACATAGTATATGTATATACTATTAATGGTATATATACCAGTAAGGACTTCCTCATTGCTATTACCGCAACGAGTTTGACGTATCCAATCACAAATGATATTTAATCATAATGTCAATGAAGCTGTAAAGTACATTCGAGATAGGCGAAATGAGCATTGTCTGTTGTACCATATACAGTAGAATATACCACGTAGAATATATTGAATGGGAACAAAGGTACCTACGTCATAATGGCTATGGAGACTTTAAAATCTTTTAGCTGATAACCGGTATTCATCTACGTGGAATGAGGAATGAGGTATGCACGTGTACCGTAGAGAAATACGTGCAAGTAACAATTGTCCTAGAATACAGATCAAAGGAAAGTACACGGCAAATCTTTTACATCGTATCGAATCGACATTATCAAGCGTTAGGCGCGCGATTCGCTCACGTGGAAACAAGCGCTCTGCCCATTGTGTGCGGTATTTTTTTTTTCATTGGCAAATTATGCTTTATTCTATGGGATTCGATTTTTTTTTAATTTCCATGTGAAACACGGACAAAGAGCCAATAAGCTGTACCTCGATTCTACATGTAGTATTTGCCTGGAGCTCGTGACGATAAGTAGTACATAACCTAGTAGAATAACAGAGACCGTGTCTAATGGTATAGTATGTGTACTATAGTATATAGTAAAGTATGTAAATTATGTATATATTATAACTACGGTGTATAGTGTCGATAGTAGGGGATACGTATTTTGAAGCTGAAGTTAGATGGATGAGGTTCCAATGGGGAAAGGAGAGGGGGGGGCGCTATCATGAGTGGAGGAGGGGCCGGGGGGGCGAAGAGTCAAGAGTGAAATGGTGTAACGGGCAATATGTAGGTGGAAAAATACGAAGACCAAGCAATTACAGCTCGTTACCGAGGAAGATCGCACAGAGGATCACCACGTGTGTGGCGGAAGCCTCAGGCCGATGAAGTCTCGTGTCTTCTGTGTCTTCCGTTTTCTATGGTGAGGTTCGGATGGGGAATATATATGTGTGCACGTGTATGGTTGCACGTATGGAATCGTTTACAGAACGAATGTAACGTACAGTTTGAAAATTTGAAGACGATATAATAGTAGCGAGAGAAAAGTAGTATTTATCGAAATATTGTTATCATTATTACCAAACATATCTTTCGCATCGTCCGTATTGAAGATCCTTTTTTATTTGAAGATTATATCTTTGATTTTGTTTTTGATTAAAAGTGATGCTGTTGAATTTGTACATTTACCATGCGTAGGTAATGAATGTATTTTTTATCGAAGGAAATGTGCGTTTCACGATTCGCTGGTCTGTTAACGTGTTCGGCTAATTAAAGGTTCGGTAAATGTAGCTAGGTAAAGCCGTTCAATTAGGATGGGATGTTCAAATTGTATTAGGGGTTGGTGGACAAAAAATGTTGGAGTATAGATGAAATTGAAAAAAAAAGTCAAAATTGAAAAATGATGAAAAAAGTGGTCTTTTTTTTTTTTTTTTTTTTTAATATTTTGTACCGAACTTTCGTGAACCCTTTGAGGGTGCGCTACCTCGAGCTTTAACTATAGACAGAAGGGGGGGAGTCTAGGTTCTAGGGAAGCTTAAGTTCTAATTATGAAAGGAGTAAACCTACGAGAACATCCCTTACATTCCTAACTCGATAATAATGGGCGAAACTTGATACGCATTGTCCGTAGGGGGTGTTTACTATTAAATTTTGAGAGACGCAAAACTTTTGAGGTGGGGGTTGTGATCCTCGCGAAACATCAGTGCCGTGACCTCCCAGCCTCTCTGACCCGCTATTGTCTTAGCTGATCCTTACCACCGAAAGTAATTATCCTTAGACATACACACACACACCCTGTCTATGGGGTTGTAATACCACCCCAGTATTTCTAACGAGACCTCCCTAAACTATGCGCAGGGTCTAGAACCCCACCACTAATCAAGGGATCGGTCCTAATCATGGCTGGGCGAATTACAATTAACCACCCCTTCGGAAGCTGTACCATAATGCCCATAAGGGTGGTTTCGTTAAGAGGCCTATCCACCCGGAATCCTTCTATTGTATTATTCAAGAAAAATTGCGGGGTATTCGAATGTAAAAAATTTGCAAAAAACAACCCCATCAAAAATTTTTAAGAACCCTCCCCTATTTTTTTCTTGAGCCAGGCCTGGCTTTGAGTTTCGTCTGTCCGCCGTGCCGGAGACTTGACTACCGTTAATTCTTTATGAGAAAAATGTACGGCAACCCCTCTTGTAAAATTTTTTATTTCATCCCCTCTTAGCTGGTACACAGGGTGGAGACGGACAAGGAAGAATTTTCCGCGTAAGCACTCCATTGATCAAACTTGTAACCAGAGAACTTCCGGAAAATCCACCATTTTCTTGGATCTTTAACCGATTTTGATCCCCCTACGGAACGCCGTATCCATTAAAAAAAATCATACGCTCCTATCTGCCACCCGTCTTTGCTCACCCTCCGCCACACGCTTTTTCTTTTCTTTTGTTTGCTTTTCTTTTTCCTTCGCGAGTATCAATCCCTCCCCCTCACCTCCCCTTATTCACTCGACTACCCAATTCTGACAGATCCAAGCTTCGCAAGTGAAAAAATTCTTAATACTCCTCACGAAATCGAATTCGACTGGCAGGGGTAAAATCAATTCTAAGGGATGATGGGACGCCAATACAATTCTCCTACCGAATGACGATCCATTTCTACCTCAGGCTTAGATTTACATACAACAAGGCAGCGCAATGATTACCCTTGGAATACATTAACCTCTGTGCAAAAGCAGTATATATATATACATACCCTGTCCATTATACATACAGTAGTTACCATGAATACAGTATGGATATCAAATTTGATACATAGGAATAAGCACTGTGAATCCGTACGATTAAAAATCAGCAGCTTGTTAAATTTTCCTTTTTCTACGCTATAGGTACAGCGTCTTTGAATTAGTCGGACAAATTTAAAATCAGACATTTTTTTTTACACAAATAATTGCAGGTTGCTCCAGAGTGAGTTGTACGTTATTATCCTCCTGGTAGCTTCACTTCCTTTTGTACGAGTCGGTAACGGTATTTATGAGCTTGTATCATCAATCATCATTGACTGACTAGTTATCATCCGTTACCACACGATAGCAAATGTACGTCTTACTGACTGGAGTCTGGAAGGCAATTAGCTAAGGTGTGACTTTCGAATGACTCGAGACGATCACTCGTAAACTTATACTCGTACGCAGTAATGAAGGAGTTCTCGAAACGTAATTAGTAGCATCAGAAAAAATCTTAATACACATTCAAATGATTCTGTCAATTTTGACTTGTACGACAATTAGTGATTTATTTAGTTATTTAAAAAAACTAGCTTTTTTTTAATATCATCTTTTTTTTACCTATTTCCACTCTGTTTTTTTCCTTCTATAAATTTATCTATTTTTCTTATTTTTTGGTCGTATCGCTGCATAAGTTCACTTGGGAATCAGTGATACTTTACTCGGTTCTTTACTAAAACTAGCGTTCCCATATCGACCATTTACTTTTTTGAATTCCACGTTATCCCTTTTTTCCCCTATTTATACCTCTTTTCCTTCCACTAAATAACGCGTCTCTACGGATATCCTCCTCGAGTGTACTGTAGTAATGTGGGTTGTAAAATCGTGCACTTCCAAGACCGGCATCGTCCTGACCATTACCTCCTTCCTAGGAGAATGGATCGTTACCGGTTTTCCAGATGGCATCGCGGTAGGTATAAGATACGTAGACGCGAAGTCTCGCAGTAGAGAAAAGTATACGAGACAGAACGGCGACCATGTAGGAAATGACGCAGCGCAGCCAGTGACATGTAACGAAATTTATACGTGAGATTAATTGAACTTACTTTCTCCCTTTATACGTGACCCGAGCGTAAGAAAGGATTCGAGGGTGAGCGAGTGCGATTAGAGTAGTCAAAATAATATTTATTATAGATACTAATACAGAATGGTAAAAAGAACATTGGTCTGGTACAGGGGAACGATCCGCGGCAAAGAGTCTGTGAAAAATCACGAACGTTTAGTCGGGGGATGAAAGGAGAAAAGTGAAAGAAAGGTGGAGGCTGTCACAATTGAATAATTTTCGTGGGTCCCATACTGGTTTGTGTGGCCGTGAAAATCGAGGGCAATAAAATATCTATTCTTTCGCGTCCCTCTTCTTGGTCCTTGCTTTTATGCCCTTTTCTTCACTCCTAGAGACTCTGCGCATGCGCGGACGCAGAAGTTGACGAGAAGCCCGAAAGTAATTTCGTCATTGCGGCAGATATAGAATAAAATTCATCCATAAACGTAAATTGGCTCCCTGACGCGTCGCTTAGGAATTTTTCTTTTTACTTATCCTTTTTTTCGTTCTTACTTTCTTTGCGCCGTATCCCCATTTTGGCTAACCCCAAATTATCGTATATTATACCCGTTTCTTTTACACGCTAACCGCACAGCATCCCATCAATCTCTCATTCGTCTTTCTCATTCTTATTGATTCCTCATGGAGAGGGAACGGTATAGAGATGGATAGAAAGATAATTCTAGCATTTAGCATAGCAAGATAGAGAGAGAGAGAGGAGTGAAGACACTATTAATCTTTTCTAGCTGCGCGAATCCTGAAGGAGAACTAGGATTTTTCAATTGCAACGTCGAACCTCTTCGGAAGATTAAGTGGGAGTCTTGATAAAAATGTTTATGCACGTTAACATTGCGTCAAACTCATGGATGATGTTAAAATGTCTTATGGTAAAAAGTTATACAGTTACCTATACATATAATTTTAATACGCGTATATGTGTGTGTGTGTATATATACATATGTGTATCGAGAGAAAATCGAAAATTGATACCGAGCCAATTTCTGGCTTGGCGAAGGAAGAATAATGGTGGTTGCAGCCTCGACTGGTTCCCAACTCCTCCTGTTCCTCCAACCCCCTTTGACGATCCGAGGAATAGCTTTCTTCTTCCGTGACTAACTTTTCAAAGTGCAACGACCAAAGTTTCTTAGGTAACTTCGACGCCTAGAACGCTTTTACGTGTAACGTTATTTCATGCAATTATTTCGAGCGTCTTAGTTTAATTAATTTACGTGTAATAATACATAATCAATTTACAAGCGTATATAAAATACCTTTGATGTATGATAAAAAACCCACATGGTACGGCAGTTTCGAATATTCCGACCGTGGTTACCATAGGGGCCGAGGGACTTCGAAGCCAGTTGATCCTTTAGATTTGTCGAAATTCCAATTGCGATTTCGTGAAATTCCCAGTTGCAGTTTGATTCCCTCATAAACCATAAGCCGATACTGTAAATCGTTGAATCATGCTTGTCCCGTACTGGACCGTGACGCTGC
>JARPRH010000407.1:53689-63924 GCA_031763665.1 Calameuta haemorrhoidalis | reverse complement strand
TACTTGACTAGACAACTTAACAAAATATCACCGAATCTGAAATTCTATTACATGGGGTTCTATATTCACACATGTCCGAAAATGAGATATAAAGCCAAAATCAGACCTTCGAAGCTTCTGTGTCCAGAAACTTATGTCTGGTGCGACATTGAAAAATGCTTACCTAAATTAGATAAACAAAAGTATTGCAGATTAAATGAAAATATCGACGCTATTGATGAAAGTGGCATTGTAAACATTCAAAAGGTAAGAAAAAAGAATATAGTTACACTTCATATGAGATCACATTAATATAATTCTTGTACCTATAGGTTTCAGTTCTTTATCGTGATACCATTATGCTATATCCCTCGTATAGCCAGAGGTCAAAAGTTAAGGATGAAGACGAAGTACGTGAATATGCTGCATTAGTTGGAATGAAGTGTGCGCAAAGTATGCTACTATATCGTTCTTAAAATAGAAAATCATGAAATATTGAATGTCAATCAAAAACTAAATCAACCAGTAAAAACGTATATCCAGTCGGCAACAATAAGATTCATCATGCTTAAACAGTTTAATTTTAAAAAAACTCCAAAGGTTTGCTCTGAATAACATCCTACTTTTTCCATGTCTAGTAGAACTGTTTCTACGAATTTTATACAAACTTTTAAAACAAAGCGACCATTTTCAAATCGAAACAGTCTTATTGATGAGTAGTCAACGCACCACATACACCACAGGCGAGGTTGAATTAAATCATATTAGAATTTAAAAAACATGGAACATATAATTTATTCCTTTAGGGTAAACAAATATAGTATTGTTATTTTGTCGCCTATGTCTGGACGTCTGATGGTTGTACTTTCGTCGCCGTTGCTGTACTTGTCTCGGCACTAGCCTCAGTGTCTGTGCTTTTTGCTGGTGCAATTTCGTTCCAACTTTGAATTTGACCACTTCCTCCAAGTATAAAAATAAGCATGCATATTATACACACCCCTGCACCAATCCAGAAAAGTATTTGCCACTTATCAATGGGATTCTGGAAGTGAAACAAAAAATATACAGTAAAATCGTAACAAAAATGTAGTTTTACAGTAGAAAATAATAATGCAGAGCATAAATAAAGAAATCATTTTAGCGTTAATAAACTACCAATCAGACATGGCTATTTAACAATTAATGATGGCATGTAAAATATGCAATAATGTAGTCGTATCAAAAAAATGATTAATAAATTAATACCCGCGAACATTTCTTAAATTATTTAAATTATTGCATAAAGTAGTGCAAAGTAGCAGAATTGCTATATGTTAAAGTAATATGCTAAAAAGTTTACCCCACATTTTTTAATGCCTAATCGAAAGAGCTCAATCAGCTGTATCTGCTGGCTCAAATAAAAATTTGTTTACCATCTAGTTAAAAATCTATTAATTAGTAAAGTTGGGCAAAATTAAGGTAGTGGGGAAAAAACAGTTGTATTTAGTCAGGTGTCCTGAATTTTCGCGAAAGTTAGCAATTTAACTGGTGCATTAGAATATATTTCCAGATATCCGGATGCTTGAGGCGTTTACTGTAAAAAAATAAACATCATTTACCATATACTTATTGAGAAATTATTGTTAAACAAAACGTATGCGGCGGCGCTTTCTCTCTTTCTCTCATGTTCTTTTCCCCGTCCGTAAACCTAGGGAACAAATGATGGTGCAGATTTGGGCGTTCAGCAAGCTTTATGATTAATTTATCAGAATAATTATTATTTGCTAGTATAAAAATTAATATTTTTGATATATTTTTCTATTTTTTAAATGAAATTTAACAAATTATGTATAACTATTGGTTTGATTTCAATCAAACTCTACCATACTACCTTAAGAATTTCGAATTAAAATAATACCTGTGCATTATGAAAATTGCTTTGTAATTATAAACTGCTGACGGACTAATGAAAGACTTAAATAGTTGCTAGACTTGTGGGTACTTCTCGTACTACATGTTATATAAGGTAGAGAACAAAAAATACGCACATGCCTCCCACAAACTAAAAAAGTCATGTATACAGATGCGTTCGACTGTGTCGAGAAAAGCAATGATTTATATTGTGTCACGTGCTTGAAAGGTGTTGCACTTCTTTGTGATTACGATGAAGCATGACTGACACGATTCCTCAGTACTGCCCGTACTATGAATAATGCGACATAGTACAAGGCTAGACTGGGGATTCGGGACTGTCGTTAGTAAAGCAATGCAAAGATGATTTTCGAATGAATATATTAACATTTTCATTATCCTAATCTCAATAGTGTCATTCAATACATTTATTGCTGGTAAGATGAATCGGCAGAATTACAATGATTGTTATTATTTGAATGAGTATATTATTTTTAGCAAGATTACTATACGCCTTTTGCGAACACGAAAGTGGAATTATGATACACAGGAAACTTCTATACTTCTGTAAACTTTTTAACCAATTATGAATTACAAAAATATCAATTTCCAATTAAATACGATATTATAAACGATAATGGATCATGTTAATACATTGCGGACCAGACATTTATTTGCTATAATTATACCCAGTAGCCTGGTATATTTTGGTTAAATAGTCAATGCGAGATATCTTGTGATCGCCTTCTAACGGTGGAATACGAAACGCAATATATCTCGTCATCAGTTTGTAATGTGTTAATTGAAAAGACAATAATGTTAAACATTAAACATATGTGATTCAAGTATACTTACTCCGTATTTGCCGGCGATGGCTTCTACCATAGGTGGAATTATCATTCCAGTGGTAGCGCCTATGGTGTTCATGATTCCGTAAAGAAAACCAGCAAAATTTGGCGACAGGTCTTGATTATTCGAAAGATTCGAAATACTGGCAGCACCGTTAAATCCAAGCGCAAGAAACAAGAAGACATTTGCCCAAAAAAAGGCGCAGCCCAAATAACCAACCACAATAAGACAAATACCGGGTATTAGATGGGCTGAAATATATATGCAAAAAATACATCAAGTATTATATACAGCGCACAGAAAGTAACGGTTACATACGAGGAGCCTTATTCAGAGATTTCCTTATTCAAGGATATAATAGTTATGAAATACCTGACGTGCGTAATTATCCCAGACATTAAAAATTCATTCAATTAGAATTCTCAATTCTGAGCAATGAGCAAGGTGTCTAAAAAGGTAATCGTAAATTGTCCTAATTGAACAGTTAAAGAATTCTTATGCGGTGAGATTAGAACTTGTTAAAACGGTATAATTCAAAAGTCGAAAAGAGTTCTTTCGCAAATTGCAAAAGTTTCAAGCGAATATAACGAACGTTTGTGACGGATTAACGCACTGATATAAATTTACGTTTAAATCCACACTCATAAAAATATCATCAATTTGGATGCATTCTGGCATCAGGATCCTTACTTCATTTTTTTTCGCAATTCCAAATAGAAACAGAATCGTAGTCATTATTCAAACATAATATTAGCCTCAACCAGAAATCTCTAAGAGATCTTTTTAAGTTTCGTATTGTCTAGAATTGATTATATCCCTTAGTAGAAAGTTATAAAAATGGGAAAATCTAACTGTTACTCTGTGTTCGTTAAATATCAATACTTATGTTATGCAAAAATGTAATATTTTCTAAAGATACACGAAGAGAAAGATGCAGCGGATTCTCATAATTTTATCATCGAAATCTTTAATGTACTTACAAAATACAGTTGCTCCTTTTCTCAATGCCGTGATAGAGGTGAGTTTACGTTTTTTTATTGTATCGCCAGCCCAACTGAAGAAAAAACCAAATAACATTCGAGCAGCCCATGGCAAGGATGCTATGGCACCACCTTTTGCAAGTTTAAAACCCAGAGCTTTTGTCAAATAGAGCATCATTGCAGTTTGATAAAAGAATAGTAGGAAAAGATTTCCAAAGTGGCACATTATTAGACTCCAAAATGGAATTGATGTGAATATCTGCTTTACGGGTGTTTGCTTTAAAGATGCTTTTTCCTGTCGCACTATTCCCATTTGAGAACTATAATCAAGTAATGATTATACCTATACATCAAGATAAAATGCGGAAGAAAAAACTGAAAGAAATTCTATTTACTTTATTATATATTCCTTCTCTTCATCCGAAATACCTGGATGTTCATTTGGTGTATCATACGCTAGTAGTGCCCAAAAACCAACCCAGATGAGCATCAGTAACGATGGCAAATACCATCCCATTTCCCAATTGATATCGCCTGCGATACCAGCAATCATGGGGTAGGTAAGTATCGTGCCAAAAGTGCCTCCAAGCAAAGACCAAATGAATCGCTGTTTTTCATCAGGCGGTGACCATTTTGCTACCATCGTGTGACTTGCAGGAAAAGTCACACCTCCCGTAAACCCTATTATCACCCGTGATATCAGTAGAAGTACCCAATGAGCGCGCGCCAGAAGAGGAGAGATCTTAAAATGTTTTAATTAATTTTCAAGCTCTGAATTTCATATGGTCGGTACCAAGAACCAAGAAGGTTAACAATAGAAGAGAAAAATTTGAGATAAACTCACTAGGGAGATTACAGCGCCCAGCAGCGCGGTCCATAGAATAGCCCTCCTGGGTCCCATTTTTAGTGCCATAATACCGCCGATGAAATTACCGGGCACGTTTCCATAACTGTACGCTGCTATTAGTTGACCCCTGACCTCTGGCGACCAACTGAAAGGCTCCCCTGAGAAAAAAATTCCTCCAGATTTAGGTTCCGGAACTTCATTACCCGATGCCCTGGATAATCGTTCAAGGTGTCTGAATTCTTTCTCCTTGGCAATCCATGTATGGAGATAATTATCCTCATCCAGAAATCGCCGTTTTCTGCTAGAACTGCCGTCGTCTTGTACGCAAACACCAGAAGTGCTATTGTCAGCTTGGCTGACGATCATTGGCACTGCCAAAATTGGCATTTGTAATCGTAACATGTAACTGGTCCAACAGTTTGTGAATAGCATTATACATATCACAACTCGTGTAGGAATCCATCCTGCAAATATATATTCAATCATTTTTTTTTTGTGCGTCGAGGTTAGCAAGCTTTTTTTTTGACATTCTTATGACATCCAAACTATTTGTTTAAACCTGCCTTCCGCAATATAAGGATAGGTTACTCCTGTCTTTTTAAAAATTCTTAGAAATACATTACTAACTTAATAATTTCCAGAACATTCCGCTACGCAGATCCGAAACTTTTTTTAGGAAATAACTTTGCTTCTGAATAAAAAAAAATCATTGCCTTACTGCCTATTCAAATATCTTGTTGGAATGTCGATATTTTTTAAGAAATAAATACAGATATCGCCATGCCAACAGCGAAACTTTCATCGAAATTTAATATTGTGTGTGTTGTTTCAGAACCAAAAAGGACAAAGATATTCAAAGTATAGAATCCAATTTCTTTAGACGATGAAAACCACTTTCACGACCGCGATTTCTTACCGCGCTTTAAAAAAACGTTTGAATCAACTGATTTTTCACGTGTAAATGAGATTATTGGAATTTTTTTAAGGCCCCTGAAGTATTTTCTCACCTCAAGTGCTATTCGTTAAATTTAAACTATGTCATAGTATCAGATCGCCCATCTTGTATAACAAAATAGCAAACACAATATTACATTTTAAATGTACATGTTTGTTCTAATTTCCCATTCATTTTCATAACATCAAAATGACAGCGTTGTTACGCCGACATATGTACATTGTTACACTGTATTTGCTGAGTAGTTCTAACGTATATAAACATGTGAAGTGTGACGTCATATACATTCCCCCTAATCAGAAATGCACGTGAGAATTTTATTTGAATTTGAAGCTATTTTCCCCTTAAGTTTTCTTTCCAAAAATGTACAATTTGTACCGTAGTATCAACTCTAAGATCGATTCAAAGATTATTGAAATGATGCGCAAGTTCTGACATTACTATATTTACATTACATTACATTACATTAATATTATGTGACATCTGGTGCATTCGCCGTTATAAAGAAACAATAAGACACTCTCACATACTCCATGCGGTCCTGCTTAATTAATTTTGCAAACGCGGAGCTAATTGAAAAGATTTTCAGCTATACAAACACACGAAAGCAGGTGTTTTTTTTTTACGACACAAATTGATACACTTTGGCACACTCTGACACGAGTATACTTTTTTTAAGCGATGAAATCCTAACTGTTTAACATTAATAGAATAAAGAAGTTGAATAAAGGAGAAATTGCGTCACGAGTATGTCCAAGTCTGCCGACTTGGGTCCCAAAATAAAAACGCCCAATATATACATTTCGTACCCACTATGCCCAATAGTTGTCAAGCATGAAGTCTCATAACGTTGGTCGTTATTATTAAAATTTCCTTGGTGGCTACTTTAGAAGTACAGTGGAAGGAATCTCTCATTTATTAATCAGTCGGGAGCGTGCTACCTCTTAAATTTTAAGTTTCCCTTCAGTTTCTACTCTCGATTTTCCTACCTCTGCGCATGCGTCTTTCATTGCGCATCGATATAGTCGCGTATGGATAAATTCTATTGTGCTTAAGTCTTCGCATTGCGGCCCTGGTTTGTGGAAATCGCAGCATAGTGGCTGAGCTCAGCTCGATGGGAAATTAAGAATTGAGAGGTACTTACAGTTTGAGAGGTTTCACTGTGTATCCTAAAATACTTTTCACATGGAACATGGCAAGAGCTTAATTGTACTTTTTAAATTTCACGCAAATACTGAGTTTAATTTAAAGAAACCTTATCGCTCTATCCTCTGTAAGGAAATAACATTTTTTTCAGATACAAGACAACTAGAGAAAATTTCTATATTAAATTCAGTTGAATAATCGTTTTAGGTGGATAGTATTTTACTATGGATTTTTTTCGTATTAAATACGGCATTGTAATACGATTATTTCTATATATTACCAATAATTATATTTTAGAGATTTTTGTTTTAGAATCTTTGATTTTCATTCTATTTGAAAATTATAAATTGAAGTTCGTATTTTTCTGGTTAAATGTTTAGCTTGTTTCTTCGTATATCATCGATACGCACTGTGAATATAATAATCGCTATAATTGTTATTACCCACGACTAAATTAAGATACAAAAGAAAGAACAGCATTATAACGTAACGATGTTAATTCGTCTGCTATTTCCTTTTAAATATTTTCAACTTTTAAGTGTACTATTCACACGTAATGACTAGTGATCTATAATATCAAGTATAGAATAATATAGTCGAAAATATATTATTTAAGATGCAAACACACTTGTTAAAAAGAACACTAAAGAATGAAAATATTTTCGATAAGAACATTCGTGCACTCGTAAGTATTTTCAATGTCACACGCGAACTTTCTATATCAATTCTTGGGCATGCCTTACTGAACGAATTCAATGAATCTTCGAAAAATAGAAAACTTACTCGGATAAAGCGCCTGAAAATATCGCTCCAAAATTTTCATTGTTGTACTCTTCCTTTCAAGTCACAGTAACACTTCAAATGTTTATTTGTCGTTGATTTCTCAGCAATAATCATTGAACACACATTTTGCAACGATCACAGCGCAATGAAAGATGGTTGACGACTAACGATATCGAGTCTCCGTTTTGTATATTTATACTGGAGTTTATCTACAATAGGAGGGATATAAGGGTACCTTCCCTTAAGTGGGAAATTTCTGAGGCCCAAAACGGACAAACCTTTGACGTCATATTCCTTGCAAAGGGGACACTAGTCGCTAACGGTACAACATTATGTATATGGGATTACTACCTGAACATTGTATACCATTTTTAATCCACTCAGTACTTTCTATTTTCAATTACGAACCCTTCAAAGTTTTGTCCAAAAATTCCGAAAATAATTGCCAGGAAAAATTATTATAAATAGAGGAGGCATATAAAAATGTACACCAAGATCTTAAGGGTTGTTTTAATCAGCTTTGCTAGACATTAAATTTTTCCGTTCTATATAGCGCCGTGAAGGTGTTGCTGATACATCAAGACCATGTAACTGGTTATTAGAGATAGCACGTAAAGTTCGGTAGCAAATTTTCAGTTAAATATTCCTTAGAGGTAATGCCATTAGATATGCATGGTATTAGTACGATAAAATTTTACGAGTTCCTTTTTAATTGCAGCTCCAGCCGCTGGAGAACTAACATGCAGATAAGAATTAGTACAGTTGCAAGTGTTTCAAATGTAACCGTATTAATTCTTATCCGCGTAGTTAACCTTCTGATTTGTATCGAAGGAAATCTGATGGTCAAATGAAAAATTCCTAACTTTTAATCGTACGGGAAAAGTAAATTTATGGAAAAAGTTATATAATTCAACGTGTTATCGTTCCATTACTTAATCCGGAGAGTTTAGATTGGTGATAAATTAACAATAATAATCAAGAATAATATCCGAAAAGTGTCCAGTAATTTCGAACTTGTCAAATCGCCATGGACACCGCCATAATTTCTATTTTGTTCATCTATACTATTTTTCGGATAAAGACTCAGGATAGATGTAAACGAAGAGCATCCGCTTTTTCGTCATTGTAGAGCGAGAGAGTATTAATCTTTTGGCAAAATAACGAAATATATACTAGATAATAATGTATGTGTATGCTATATTTCAATATTTTAGAATCAGTTTCATAGCACAGCTTTAAATATGCATAAGCATTGTTATACGTCTGTGCACTGTAACTGGTGTATAATACGTAAACTGCAAAGAAAAAGAAATATTTGTAAAAATTATTATATTTATTTGAAGCATTTTATCATGCAACATATAGTAATATAATAACGTAGAAGTATAGTTTCAAGGCCATTCTAATTGTAAGAGATGAATTGTTACTTTCGGTTTATGTGAAATCGCTAGAACTGAGCGCTACAACCGTTAGGTTGGTTTATTGCTGGCAATTACCCCAGTACCCAAAACTGAAAGGCTTTTCCTCCTTAAAATATTTCAGTCGGGCCTAGCTGACAACACAATTCTAGTAAAGGTCCTAACTTACCGTTACAATTATTCTTTTATCCAATACCATGTCTAAGAACTTGATAGACACTTGGTGATTCACAGCTAGATTTTTTAATTGTATGTTCTGGCTAAGCTTTTCAAATTGAATATCGTACAGGATTGTAGTAAAGTCTGTAACTACCATAAAGCAAACTCATTGTCAATACTCAAAGAAAAATTCCAAGAGGGTTGCTTACTTCCGAATGGTTGGCCAAGATCATCAATGAACCATAAAAAGCTATTTTAAAGATCTATCAATGCTTTCAATTTTGGTTAAAAGCAGTTATTTTTTCAAGAAATTGATTGCATTTTCTTAAAAACTCTGTACATCTCAACTACTCTTATATTGCTGACATACAATACTAATCTTAATAAATAAATTTCAAAGAATTCGCGCGTTAGCCTTTCCGTTATCATACAAGTTCCTATTTCAAGATGATGGTGTAATGCATTCAACGTAGAATCTGATTAGAACAGGCCCGATAATTTTAAAGGAAAAAGAAATCACATGCTGAATAACAAATATGAGATTCGTCATAGGTTTTGCCACATTTAACTAATTTCGAAATCATGCTCATTATGGAATTCAATAATTCCTTAGCGACAGTGTCATCTATTTTCAGTGGCAAGCCCGTAAAATGTATTTGAAAACTTATAACGCTTCTAATATACTTATAACGTTTATAATAATTGAAAAGAATTTAGTTCGTCAATAAACCAAATTCTAAGAATTTGTGTCCAATCACCTTTTTTTTGCAAGAATACATTAATTTTTTTTCTTATGTTCATATCTTAGCATAAGAAATCTACCGTTACCGACTGCAAAGATAAAAACACTTGTATGAAAACTACGCATACACTGTTGTATCGACTATAAAATCAAATAAAATATTGGAATATTAAACCTAATCATTATCCCGTTAGCCATAATGAGATTATGGAATAAGTACAAAATCTTTATTATAACATATAAGAACTAAAGCAAAAGATATACTTCTTTAAAAATATGTACATAAAATTTATCGACATATGGAATATGCAGAAATGTGTGAGGACTATTTATTATACATTCTCTTGTGACCTTTAGCATTATCTACCAGTCTAAATTAATAATGCTTAACTGAATAATCGATTGATGATGAAGCACATAAAAATAATACGCATTCGTTATCATACTTAGGTGCATTATAAATTGCCAAAGAAAAAGTATTCATTAT
>JARPRH010000407.1:28132-40153 GCA_031763665.1 Calameuta haemorrhoidalis | reverse complement strand
CGTAGTCGTATCTGCTTCCTGGCCTTCCTCATCTTAGCAATATTCGCCATAGTCTCTGCAGCAAGAACTTGGAGATCCCTAGCAGGGTGCTTCATCATCTGTATCAGTGGTGTTACGATACCAAGATTAATTACATAGCGTCTCATTTCAGAAGATGTGGTAATCTGCAATAAGACTGCTAAGGATCCATGCTGACATTTTATATCCTGTGTTTCCAAGAGATTCACCAAGATCTCGAGACCTCCCATTTCGTGTATGGCTCGTTGAATAATCTTCAAAAAAAAAACAGTAAAGCAACACTCGAGCATTAATCAATCCGACAAATGAATAATTTCTTATGTTAAAATAGTAGACTGACTCTGGACGTGAGCTCATAATCCTTCAGCAGACACAGCGAGACGATGGTAGCAGTCTGATTACCTGCTTTCATATACTTAATAAGTTTCTGCATGTGCCAAAATTCTGAGGGCACTTCGGGAAGGTCGTCTTTCATGAATCTACTCTCATCGTCGCTCTCGGATTCAGGCTCGTCGTCGGAGCTCTGTTCCTCAGCAGTCTCATCGATATAACGAATTCGAGGACCAAAGATTTGCCCGGTGACTACGGAAACGGGAATCTTCGCCAGTGGCGTCTCCTCTTCCTCGGGAGCATCGGGTTCGGGCCTTCCATAAAAAGAATTAAAAAATTTATTTCAAAAATGTACCAAAAGCAATGAGATAAGTTTTTGCCAATCTTTTATTAATGAATGCAGGAATGGAAGTCGTACTAAGTAAGAGAAAAAATACGTAAATCTCCACAGGATATCCTTACTCAGGAGGAAGCAGCTCCAGCAGCTCCTTCTTCTTCTTAGGTGGCATCACGTGGTTAATAGTGTCCCGCGGTGATTAGTAATTAGAAAGATATTCAGAAATGCTACTGCCACGCTCTTCAGGAAAGAACTGTCATCTCAGGGAACAGTCGAATAGCGAAATTTCTGTCTGCGCGCTATTGAGCATTTGATGAAATAAAAAGTATCTCCCCCCGGCGGCCCCTCGCGCATCTTATTCTACATCAGTGACGCACTGCTCAAGAATCCTTATCGATCAAACAAACCTCCGAACATTGTAAATTTAGCGTTGTCGTCCTTCAGGAGGTTCATCGGTAAAATTGAAAACGCTTAAAATTATTTTAGAAAAGTTTATCATGTCGTTTTTGAGAAAATTAATTATAAAATCAGCAGCTTATGCGCAGGTTCTTATGTGAAACAGTTAATATTGTTATTATACCGTGAAAAAAGAACGTTCAGACATGAATAAAATATATTTAAACGATAAAATGGACTGTTCTGAACGTTACAATGGAAAATGGAAAATATTGAGAATGACGTTTGGGAATTCCATTTTTTACTCGTAATAATAAAAATAATTAAATACTTTAAATGTTTGTTACTTAATACATGAGTAAGCTTCGTTTTCATACTTAAAAAACTTCATTCCTAAAAATTAATATTTAACGCAGCTATTGCGCTGCACAGTGTCAAACGACGACTAAATTTTTACAATGAATTTTACTAATAATAAGTTAAATGTATTAATTGACAGTAGTTTAGGACGATTTGTATTACAGCATGTGTCCTTAACATAGAGAAACATTAATAGCAACGTATTTGCTGAAGTATTAAGTGATCAATGCTAATTTCCATAGAAGTACATTTTCGACGATTTTTTTAAATGAATAAACTGTAATTTCGAACAGATTATAATGGGTTACTGCTCATGCTGTTTCTTGAAAGCTGTTCTATCAATTCACCAAATGGATTTTTGTAGTGTTGGTCGTTTAAAAATTACAACTTATTGTTCAACCGGTGAATAAAATTCTTTATAAACAAACTGCTGTAAGTTTTAAACGGCTAATTTTACATACATTTTACGTGGTGAAGTCGTCGACATTCGACAGTCGCGCTGCAGTAGCTACCTTAAAAGAGCAGAGGCTTTCGCCCCACACCGCCTGCTCTCTAACTCTTTCATTATCACGCTAAAGTTTAGACTTTCGAAAATCAAAATAGCGAATTCAAGACGTTAGAAAAAAAAAATACGAAAATTTTCCGATTTTTTCGAGTTCATATTCAGTGTTGTTATTGCAAATAGTGCATAATTCCTCTAATTATTTCGGCAAATTTGTAAAATAATTATTACATAAGTTCTTTTTTTAAACAACACTCGTAAAATATGGTGAAACTGGCAATTTTTAGTAAGGTTTAAGGAAAAAATACTGCGCATGCATAAATCACACTAGTTACTTTTATGCAAACTTTTTTGAAACTAGTTACTTTTTCCACGCTTTCGCTATACCGTAGCCGTGAAAAGGGGAAGCTTTTGTGCATTTTTCACAAAATAGTACTTTCTCTTGAGAATCAATGTTTCGTAGGAAGCACAATGGTCATAACGACCCACAATTGTAATTTAAAACCCTACTAGAACTGTCACTAACGAATTACCGATTGCGATAGCTGTTTTACACTTTCCCGGAACCTTAACGCAAAATTTGTATACTCTTTTGTAGATTTCCGACGAGGGTCGGAAAGTCTTTGGTGAGTCGATACGACCGTCATACAACCGAGTGTGCATATCATTTTTGTTCTATTTTTATTACGCAAAATTGAATTATTTGTTAGAAAATATATGTACAACCGAATCTCGAAAGTGACAACCTATGTATCTGTTATGGGGACCCGACAATACTTTCGTCTTTCAATATCTCCATAACACTTACCACACTGTTGTACAGAACCACCAACGAAAAAAAAAGATACGCAGAAAAAGTTTTACATCTACGATCCTTGCACCACATCACTCAGAATTGTTCTCGTATAGCCGAATACGAGACTTTTGGCTGCAAAGTTTTCTCGCTTCCAACCTCGTCCGCGGTGACGGTTCACCTACACAAATCACTTCTTCTTCCATTTCCCCTTTAATTGTAAGAGTGATATACAAACCGATACCCTCAAAAGACAACAAACATTAACCTGTACAATAAATGGGAATAAGTATTCGATTAGTCAAATAAAGGGTTAAGTCATATTTTTATTTTTTAGCATTTTTAAATTTTTTGTTTGATTTTGTTTATTATCACCTTAACAGTATTACAATAATTAGATGATTCGATTTGCGTATCGAGTGTCTTTTATGCGCACATTGCAATTACAAGAAGGTGATCTATATGTATATAATTATCATGTATAAATAATCGCGAATGTCATTAAAGAAAACGGTAGGAACTTTTTGTCTCGCGTCATGAAGAAAGCGGCACGATAATCGCCATGAATCGGTCAATGTGCGACGTTACCGATTACTCGATTAGCCTTAAAATGTATATTACATATATAATTACTGTAATAAGAGTAATAGTAAATAATGACCGATCGTTAGTAATAAAATTATCAATATAATAGAAATAATAATAATAATAATAATAATAACAACAACGACAACAATAACAACAAGCGAGCAGCAAGGTAGCGCATAATAATATAATAGTTGCAATAATATTTATACGCCTTATCGCGTCTCATTGTCAAAACCCGATTATTTCAATTGTTCGTTAAGCTTGACAAAGCTCTGGCGATCATATAAATTATTTATGACATTGATCTCGGGAACAATATTATTATTATTATCATCATTATTTTGGTTGTTATTGTTGAGGTTGTTATTATTATTATGGGAGAGATACGACAATGTGGGTTTCGCTTCTTCGGTATCTTTCTATCTGATACGTATAAAATAAGAAAGAGAGTGGCTAATCGGGATAGATAATCACAGCGAAGAGGCTGCATACATATATGAATACCTGTATATGCACGATATATATAATTATATACGTATCACGCACCGTGAGAGGGTGTTGCGTAACAAAGAAAGAAAAAAAAAAGAAAGATGAAAACGTAAGGACAAAAAATCTTCTCCTCTTACTTCCCTTATGCTCGTAACGGTAGCACACCTGTTGTGGCGACTTTTATTTTGTATTGCTCAGTTTACTCCGTTTATACCGTACAACGCTAATCCTAAATCCTTCTTTTTTAACTCTTTAGTTGCTCTCTCTCTCTCTCTCTCTCTCTCTCGCTCCCCTCCTTCTCCCTCCTCTCACTCACTCACTCACTCAATTCTATATTTGTTCGTTTAGTGTTTTTTAAAAATTATTTTCATAATTTCCTCCTTTTTCTAATTCTTTAGAGAGTTTTTATGTCACTCACACGAAACGAAGAAGCGATGCAAACAAACCGGTGCGCCCTTTCGTAGGGACTCGCGGCTTAACAATAATTTCATCATTTTGGTAGCTGACGACTTTTCTTAATATTAATAAACTCTAGTTATCTCGATTAATTTTATTACTTCTACAACATTACGAGTTTTAGAGGCAGGCTAAACGGTTTTTAATGAATCGTACACAATTCTCCGAATAGACATAATGTACGCGTACGTATTCCTTCAGCATTATATGCACACCATGCAACGACTGTTACTACAATGATTTATTTTTATTTCGATTTCTCTCTCATTCTCTCTTTAAAGTTTTCATCGTTTCAATCATTTTTTCCATGCTCTTGCGCTCGAGTACACACACAACAATCAATTTATTTTTATCCTTTTTTACTCTACACTCTCTATCTGACATTCTTCTTTGTCTTGTTCTCCCACTATCTCTCTTGCGCTAACATTTTTCTAATACATTTATATCACATGCACTCTTCTTCGATAGCTTTCGACTTGCGTGTCTCTCTCCTTATCTACCTTATATTCTTAACTCTCACTTTCACTATCACTCTCTGTCTCTCAATCATACTCAAAATCTCTCCTAATAATTTTGCCAACCTAAAAGTTAGCTTTGTACATTGCGATAGGCATTGCGATAACGCGTTATCACCGATTGCCCATCTTCTTGTTGCACAAAATTTTGTGCGCGCTAACAAAATTTTTACGAAAATCATTAAACATGTAAGCGCACGCACCTACCTTCCGATTGTGATAATTAAAGTTACAGTGCGTGGATGTACGCGTGTACGTACATTAATTAGTGTGAGATTTTGTTCGTTTACGTATACGTGTGTATCATGTGCGCATGCGTCCGAATATATAAAATCAAACGTTTTCGAAATTCTTACGCGTCGAACAGCGTTCGGGCTTTGGAACTTGAAACTATACAAATTTTAATAATCTACTTTTTATTATACACATTGAAATCCATCGATTGTTATATTCATTGGATCGATCGACATTATGATGTGCTCCTTGATAAAGCTCACTTAAGAACGTTACAAAATAAATAAATCATGATAAGGAATATCGAGTATCGTATCTACGATTTGTATTTTCTTTTTCGTTCAAACCCCGAACCTCTTTAGCGTTAGTCAAATAAAAACTAAAAGGAATCATTTATTTGGCTCATGAACGATCGCGCCATTGTCGCTCTTAAGTCAATCGTGGGAAGTGGTTTTCATTACACTTTTCGAAAAACTCGAGTACTCGAAGAATCGTTATGAAAAAATTGTCGATATTAAATAGTGCAACAACAATTGTGTGCGAACAAAAAACTAACGAAATATTTTTGCAATACGGACCTCGACGAACATGAGTATCCTCACGTGAATTACACAAAGGAAATAGAAGAAACCAAGATACCTGACCTCGTGTAGCATAAACGAAATCTCGTTACGCGTTAGCTTCACTTTCTATTAAAAATCTATTTGGACTGTGACTAGGTTAACGTTGACTGTGGGTACACGGGAGGGGTAGTGGGTAATAATGATATAATAATGGTAATTCTTGAGCAAGACATTGCGTAACTTTAAATTCTAACCGTAAAAAAACAAGAGTGCGACATCGGAGAATAGTTTTTAATATGTCGCAGTGTCAGCTGGATTAGAGAATAAATCGTCTCGACGTCGGTAAATCCTTCAAGGTACCGTCAACGTGTTTGCTCTCAGAAAAAAAAAACAAAGGGAGGAAAGTGCTACAATAAAAAAAAGAGGCTATGGAAACGAAATAAATGACGGAACCAAGTTTAAAATGTGAAAACGTAAAACGATTGTCAAAATAGAGGTTTCAAAAAAAAAATAGTAAGACAGGATCGTATAATTCTGAGAATTCCAAGTGTCCTCTATCCGATAGAGGAAAAACTTCGATTGTTATGTAAATCATCTCCTAACTTTGTGTCTTTCATTCAAACAGGGGAAAAACAGCCAAGGATGGTTAAGAAGTAGCGAAGCAGCTGACTGTTTAAAAACTTCCCCAAAAAGAAAGGGGAAAAAAACACTAAAAGAAAATAACAAATAAAATGCTATTATCACGATTAAGTTCACATACAAGAGTATACGTTTTTTCTCCCATTCTTAAAATCTCTGTTTCGGTATCTCTCACTCTTTCTCTCTCTCTCTCTCTCTTTCACTCTCAGCCTCACCATAAATATATATATATATTTATTATATACTCAAAAGTTCCAGAAAACAGACATCAGATACGAATGCAACTTGGATGATCCACATATAATATCCTTAATAAAGATCCTTATCTACAATTATATATCATTATTATAGTTCTTTTTTTCATCTTCATCATCTCTCATTCAATCATCTTTAATGTGTTGGACAACATACAACAGAACTTTGCATATTATTCAGTCTTGGTTCAGTCTTACTGTGTGGATGCAATCGATATTTCTCTTTGTTTCGTCATAATAAAAAATATTTTAAAAAGCACAAATGGAACAATGAGCATGTACGTTGTATCCCACGTGTCACCACGCCATTTACATTTACCGTGTAATGAAAACTAATTGTGTACATGCATTTCAAATAAATTTTCATTAATTCATGTATCCATATAATAATGGCGCTATCAAGTTATTTAGCATAGCAACATTTTCGTAGCATCGAGCAGGATTTACTTTGGGCAAACAACGGCTGCCTATCTCCCGCCCTCTCCATCTCTCCATCTCTCCATCTATCCCTCTCTCTCTCACTCTCTCTCTCTTTTCCTTTATTCATTCTTGACGTCTGCATTTATATCTCTCAATCTATTTCTCTCTCCCTTATCACCATTGCTACACCATCAATTTGCCCTTTGATGTGGAAATTGTGCATCGCTCTCCTTAAATTATTAATATACGCGTTTTAGTCCCCTTACGAAACGGGGAAAGAGGGATAAAATAATTACTACACATAGAAGTCCCTTATTAATCCTTTTTTGCGGCCTCAGAGTATATAAATCTCGAAGGTGATTATACGCAGTGAGAAGAATAATTGATAATCAATTATAGAATAACATTAATAATAAGACAAGAAAAGATAAGACGTCAGAACACAGGTTACGATAACAGTAAAAGGACTTGGCCATTACTAGCTTTTCCCAGATCTACTATACTTAAGTAACAGCGGTAGGAAGGGAGGGGTTGGGAGGGGGCCTCTTGTTACTTCCTCTACCTTCTTTTTTAGACTATTCGTATCAAAAAATAGTCAAACAAGAAAATTTGTGTGTGTGTGTGTGTGATCGCGCGTCCGCGCGTTCACATACACATTTGTCTCGCTATCATATGATGGTAAATCGTCTGACCGAATGAATAAGAAGACTCATTTTCTATGTAATTGCCATGTACATTAATTAGAAAATTCCAACGCTCGCTCGTTCTAGATTGTTATCACAGGATCATCCGGGCGTTGGGGGTATAGTCAACCGATTTCGATATCGTCGACCGCATTACTAGATCAAGTCTATTCGAAAAGTACGAACATGAATCAATGAAAGCTTGGAAGAAGAGGGGATAAAAATTATTTATATGTGAAAACTGCCTTGAAAAGTTAGAAAAAATTAAGTAAATGAAATAACGAAAGTGTATTTTAAACGCGAGGCACCAGATTAAAAAATTTGTTTAAAGAGCATAATAATCGCCAGCAGGAAAAGAAGTTAGCTTGTCAGGACTCTGATAACTTGAAAGGAAACATAGATATTTAAGAAAAGGGAACAAACACGAATCTTTTGCTCCATGGAGCCGCATTTAAAGTTATATTATAATGAAAACATTGTCATTAAAAAATTGAGAATCATCTCTCGGACCTAACTGCTGATCCTAATCAACACGTGAAAAGTTATACTCTACGCGCATCAATTACATCAAATATTAATCAATGATCTATTGATCATTCATCGAGTTTTGGTACACAGCGCCATTTTTTTTATGTATTCATGAAAAAGAAATTCACATAAAGGGGGAGCAAACGCAATACGCATCCCATGCTTTCAGAAAATTGTCTCGTTTGGAACGGCTTTTTCATTAAAATTTAAATAAAAGATAAAAATTGTGTGGACTTCATTTCGCTTTTTTTTCACACGAAGAAACAAAAGAACGAACGAATGAAACGTCAGTTCTTCGATATGACTCGAATTGTCGAAAGGAATTACATTTGGGTTAATTTAAAAAAAAAACCTTAGGAAACAAACAACGAAAATCGAACTCATGCCATTGGTGAGGAATATTCTAATTGATTTCCCACCGATCGTATCCATGTTTTGATGGACCAAGTAAAAGTATTTAAACGTCTCACGTTGGTATCTTTGAAAATATAGATGCCAACGTGATTGGTAAAAGTCAGTCCTTTCATTCATTAGAAAGAGCAGAGAAATAATCTCATTAATTTGGTCTTTCCTTCCAATTCAAGAATCTGCGAGCATTCGAAACACTCGAACAGGAGTCTCGTGTAATAATAATAAAAATAATTTTTAAGATAATATTAGTTAATAATAATAATAGTTTCAGTGTAGTAATGATAATAATTAAAGTAGTTGCGAGGATGGAGGCTTAAACGTGTTTTGCGGTATTGAAAACATCAAGTGTGTTCCAAGATGATACGTTAATACTGATATATGAAATTAGATCAGTAGAACACGATTATTGCCAAAGTCAACAACCACGATTCTGCCATCAGGACTTAATGTGATACCAGATGGACGGTCCATCTCGTCGGGACCCTTTCCATAGCTGCCAAATTTCCACTTAAGCGTACCGGCCGAATCAAATATTTGAATACGATGATTCCTCGAATCGGCAATAATGATGTTGCCTTCGTCGTCAATTACGAGACCCTGAGGTCTCAGAAACTGTTTAGTACCACTATTTCCGGATGTGTTTGCGCCGCTATCGCATCCGAGGACTTTAGCGTTTAAAAAGTCCGAATCAATGACGACTACACGGTGATTATTAAAATCAGTTGTGACGACGTTGCCCTCGGGATTAAAAGCGACTCCACGTGGCGAGTCGAAGTGTTTCCACATACTTGGGGTCGTCTCGTATCCATACTTACGTAGAAAGATGCCCTCGGCGCTGAATAATTGGACTCTGTGATTTCGCGTGTCCGATACAACAATTTGGCATTCCGAATTTACCGCGACGTCCCAGGGGTAGTTGAATTGACCGCAGCGACAGCCTTTCTCTCCGAAGCTCAGTAGGAATAGACCCTCCATAGTGAGGACTTGGATGCGATGATTGTCCTTGTCTGCGACGATTATGCGACGCCGACCGTCAACGGCGACGCCAGCAGGCCTGTCGAATTGACACGGCGCTGTACCGTGGGTACCGAACTTCCGAATGAAACTTCCATCTTGTCTGAAGATTTGAATGCGGTTGTTTGATCTGTCCGCGACGATGATGTTCCCGTCCTTATCGCAAGCAATGCCCCAGGGTCTGCAGAGATTCTCTCGCGCATCGCCGTCATTGCCGATCACTTTGATTGGTAACTTGTTTCCGTTTCCGCGACCGGTGCGGACAGTAACCGGAAAGGTACTCAGCGGTATTGGTCTTCCTCGTGGAACAGGCCCCAATGGGATCATCTGAGACGGTTGCTGATATATTTGAGGTGAACTTCCGCGACCACGAACCGCACGGCGATCGCCGATTGGTCCAGGATTGTTCACAACGATTGATCCCAGATTCGCGATGGCGTGTACCACGGCTCCTTCAGGACCCGTGAACGAGATCCAATTTTCTTCCGGCGGTGGCAGGTTCTGGCGAGTCTGACGAATTTGAAACACCTAAGACCAGAATGATAAGTTGATAAACATACTCGGAATTCAATACAAACCCTCAGCTAAGATTCTTTCTTATGGAAGATTCAATTTACCTCGGCAGAAGCCATATCTTTGGTAACCAGCAAGTCCAATGGATTGCTCGATAATGTCGATGCTTCCATAGACTCTCCCAATTTGTCCATTGCTCTGGAGAGTCGTGCAATCCCGTGTCTGAGTCCTTCATCGCGTGCCTTAAGAGCAGCGAATTTGAGCAATCGTGCCTTTTCGATTCTTCCGAGCAAATCCTTCTCTCTTGCTTCCAAAGCAGAAGCTACTCTTCTCACGCATAACATTACGTCAGCCGTAGCTTGACGTGCCTTTTGCTCTAATGTCTCGGCAGCTATCTAACAATTTGATAACCATGTATTATAGTCTTACCGTTGACACCACGCAATGATAAAAATGCTTACAATATGAACACGACATGCTTACTTGGACTGCATCGAGGTCATCTCTCAAAGCAGTTATTCCCAATCTTGCTTCGCTCATAACCTGATTGGCCTGAACGGCAGCCCCTTCGACAGCTTCCACCAGATGGATAGTAATATGTCCATGATGATGATGCGTGCCACAATCACCACAAAGAGGCCGGCTACAGGTTTGACAATAGTATCTCTGTGCATCGCGATGTATCTCGCAATAGAACGCCGTACTGGGTGGTGGTGGTGGTGATCCGGCAACGTGTACCAACGGAGGACTGGGAATCTCCACAGGATTGGAGTGTCCCCCAGGGTTTTCAAGCAGGAGATTTCCACCAAGGCGGTTCTGAAATACAATTAATTACAAAGAATATAATGTCAGCAAACACTTGGCCATACAAAATATGAAAAAAAAAATGCTACAAATATAAGAAACGCATCCTTACTTGCAAACTGATGATGTTCGATATAAGTACCTGCTGGCAGGCTAGGCAGGAGTCACATGGTGTATCCGTGCAGTCACGACACCTAGGGAGACCAAGTGTCAAACCTGGTGCACGACGGGAGTCGCAAGGTCCGCATGTGGCAAAACAATCGGTGTTAACTGCATGCAGGAGACTGTTTATAAGGTTATCGACACTGAGATCGTCCGGTGATCTACCGTAACACTGAGAAGTTGCACTACTACCCGAGGATGATGTTCCCGGAGGACTGACGCTGGAATATCCGGACCTCGTAGCACACTGCCATGGCATCTTGGCGGGACTAGGTTGCTGACGGGACGGTGAATTCATGAACCCCATTGTACCGCGGGTGCGTAGATCCAGGTCGTAGAACGGTGGACTGGCAAGACTCACTCCTCGATTATAATTCTTCCCATGACTCATTGTACAGCCTGCAGCGAGCCTCGAGAGCCTCCGAAAGGATTGATTATGTCCCGGATCCTACGAGATGTTTGTGTCTGTAATAAAAACAAAAAAGTATAATAGATTTCTTTATTTGTTATGTCCATTGTTGTTTGCAATCTTTATGATGCCCCCATTGTCACTGTCAGAATTTATTAAAAAAGCACGACCTCACGAAAATTCTCAAGAAAGACATAAAAAATTTAAATAATTTTATGTCTTCCATACGATGGCACCAAGATGCATCGTATTTCCCTTAACACAACTTTGTTTTCATCATTTTATAGATAGCCAATATATCCCGAAAGCTATCCGCTTCTTGACTCAACTCTAATATATATACATACACACGAATCGGAGCATGATTATTCAAAACTGGTTACAAGGTCTCTCGTCGGCCCTTATGCAAATTAAAGGACCGCAGCGTTGATCTTCAGAGAGACAGAAAGAAATAGAAAACGAAAATTGAGTAGGGAAAAAACCCGTCTGATCTACCCTCAGAATTGGAATACACATAGGTACCCACCCATAACATAAATATAGCTACATCCTTACGGGTCGGTAGACATTGGGTCCCATGGTGGAATAAGAAAAAAATATATA
>JARPRH010000406.1:15407-26843 GCA_031763665.1 Calameuta haemorrhoidalis | reverse complement strand
ATATCACACACTATAATTCTACGTGCAGCTAAATTAAAATGTACGTACGATTAATTTGCAGATATTAAAGCTTGAAAATGCATTTGGAGTCTTTTAACAGATTCTATATTAACTGTAGAGATATATGTTGCGGCGTTATTCCCCACAAAAACAAAATCTGAGTACGAAACTGGATATATTAGAAACGTATACGGGAGCAGGGAACCGTACACAAAACATCATATGATTCTCTCTCAATAAGTTTCGATATTCACAAGACTCGATACGCGAGAAACGAAATTGTGTTGGGCGCCAGGTGATCTCAGGAGAGAGCACCGCGAGTGCAGGGCACTCTAGATCTTAGGGGTCCTTAATAGGACGCGGGAAGACTCGGAACAACGAAAAGGAAACAAGTAAGGCAATACCGCCAAGGGAAGAGGATCGGAAAAGATAGGAATGGCAACTCCGCCAAAATAGGAAAGAGCATAGGTGATAAACGGCGACTCTGTCAAGAAAGAAAAAGAAATACCGATAAACGGCGACTTCGCTAAGAGAAGAAAGAGAAAAATCGGCAAACGGCGACTTCGCCAAGATAGGAAAGAGAAAGGATAATAAACGGCGACTGTGCCAAGATAGAAAGAGAAAGAGAAGTAAACGGCGACTCCGCCAAGATAGGAAAAGAGACAAGGTAAGAAATGGCGACTCCGATAAGGATACAAAAAGACAGATCCACAAACGGCGACTCCGCCAAATCGATAAGATGAACGAAACGTGAAAACGGCGACACCGTCAAGAGAATAAAGAAAAGTGATAGGAAAGGTAGAAAGCAAAAAGCGAGAGAGAGAAAGAATCAAACGGTCGACGAAATCTCAAAAAGTATACCCGGTTCAGAGGCTAGCTCACCTGGGAGAGCGTCGTGGCGTTCAAGAGGCTAGGCGGCAAAAGGAGTAGGCATGCGATAGAGAGAATGCGTAGAAGAAAGATAGCAAAGAAAGATAAGTAAGTTTAACGCACCGAAGCTATATTAATTAAAGAAAGCGAAAACTACATGCAAGCTGGTTAGAAGGGTACAAAGCGTCAAAAGCAGAAAAGATAAAGCAGATGTAGAATCGATACGGAAAATAGATTGATATAATCCCATATAAAGAAAGCGGGATTTCTTAAGGTGCGAAAGCGAAATACGATAACAAGAATCTTTAGACTAATTTTACAAAGCGAGAGTTTCTTGAGGGATTTTATATAAACTAAAATTCTGAAAACTAAACGCAGAACTAGCGGGAGAGACTACGGCCCTGTTTCGGCTATACGATGCGGCAGCGGGATGAATCCGCGCCAACGCAAAATATGAGTTAAACAGAATTTCAATAAATACGATATACGAAAACAACGCGAGGACAAATAATCAAATAATTGTCGATATTGACGCTACGAACAGATTCACTCGCGATATTTCCCGACAATTGGAAAGAGCCGAAATGGGATATATAAAACGATTACGAGTAACACACAGATACAATATTCAATCAAATAAATTAACCTAAACAGTACAATCGGTATAAAAAAGTTAAGAGGAGTGGCACACTCTCAGTAAGTTTAGCAAGAAAAATTATATTAATTATCGGAACGAAATTAGTAATAGGTACACCAATGAGAGTCCTCGTCACCTGCGTCCTCGACTCTTAGGTCGGGCGAATACTCCAAAACAAAAGAAAGGTGACTCTACGCTAGAATAATAGCGTAAGACGGCAAGAAATTTTACAATAAGATGGTAACAGAATTTGCTAAAATGAAGGTATTAATTTGTTTAAGGGTAAGATGCCAGTCCTAATAACGTAAGCGAGAAATAGATAAAAGATATATGTCTGAGAAAATATTCAAAGTCAAAGTTCGATACAATAAAGTGACATGTAACGCCGGAAAAGATAGAAAGGCGAAAAGATATTAAATTAAAGCGACAAAATTTCTCAAGGGGGAGACGGCCAAGCCGGAGACGCCGGGGCCCTATACGATTTCACGCAGTCGAGAAGATAATCGGCACTTGGAAAATATGCGACAATTCCAAAGCACTAAATTACAGAAAATCACTAATAATTACGATACATTCGACGTAAAAGATAACTCTACGGAAAAGAAAAGCTAAGTAATATAAACGATATTCGGCACTATCGTCCTTTTACTTAGAGCGACTGGAACAACATTTAGTCTCGCTAAACGAGAAAATCGCCGTCGAGACAAAGAGCCTATACGGGTATTATTTCAGATAAATTCACAAAAGATCTCACAAATATCGGTAACGAAAAGGTCTCACCAGAAATAGAAACGTCAAAGAGATCGGAATACGCCAAGTCTAGGGACTTCCTTCCTTCAATTAGGCCCTTAGATAATCGATTGGCAATCGGCTTTCCGTCACGGTTCACTGAGCGTACTTTTTGCTAACTACAGGCTAAGAAGCTCCAAACGTAAGTGAACGAGCCAGAATTCATGGCCGGAGGAAGAGTCCTAGGGGCTCCGCTCCCTAAATTTATAATTCATAATTCGCACTGTAGAGTGATAACAAAATATGTATAGTAATAGAGAAAATAGTTAAATCTAATGCTTGGCGGTAGCCAGAGACGAGGCTTTAGGTGGCTAGAGTCTGAACATAGACGGAACGAGCCGAGCTGCGTAGATCCATCTGTCGACTGGCGGTGTTCCTCGTTGGGTCCTCCCAGGGACGTTGAAGTGGTGGAGGTTCATGACGCCTCGCCGCGCGAGCTCTGCGAGGCTTCCTACTTCTGCTAGGTTACCGAGGTGCCCTTCACGGGGCCTCTATACTGACGATACCGGAACGTGACAAGATGGTCCATGGCGATCCTTCTCTTCTGGTTGAATGCCTACTCAATTCGGGAGTCATCCGATGTGGGGTGGAGGCGTCGGATGTCCATGACGGTCCTCCACGTTCCCTTGTATAGCGGGTGGCGGCTTCCTTCCAATATGGTTGAGGCTGATGTTGGTTCCTCGGTGTCGATACAGAATATCCGTCGGCAGGTTGTTCCGGATACACGTCGCATGTAATATCGATACAATAATAGTTAGACTACGGATCATACAAATAGCTAAGGACTCTGGAGTTCTTGACCGGTACTTTGCGAGAAGTTCCCCGAGGGATGGTACTAAGTCCCGTAATTAGAGACACGGCAGTTCTTCCATTCGGGATTTTGTAACGCCTAATATAATGTCACAATGTATATATATATTGTAACGTGTCGTTACAGAGCTGGAGGGGATACCACCTAGGATTGGCCGAAAAGTAAATAAATAGGACTTAGCAGGTCGAACAGTGGGTTCGATGGCACAGTGGTAAAGTGCCCGACTTGGCAGTCCGAAGGTATCGGGTTCGATTCGCGATCAGAACTTCTAATTTTTCGGAAATTCCTAGCCCTCCAGCACTCCCTGGCGGCCCTGTGATAAATTAATTGTAGCGGGGGAACCAGCCGGGTACCCCGTTATAATATATGTAGAAAGAAATGTATATATAATATATATATGTAGAAAGTATTATTTCGGGACAATTTTTCGATAGAACGTACAGTTTGGGGACATTTGTATACTTTGGGGGCCGACCTCAAAGTGATAGCCAATTAAAGTATGGTTTGGGGTCCTAGCTGGTTCTTATGTTACGTGTATTTTGAAGACCACATTTCACCATCAACTTAGATTATTTCATCGCAATATATCGTATCGTTTGAGGATCTACCCATCTATATATAGAAAGTATAATTCTGGGACATTTTAATACTTCGAGGTCTTAAATACTATATATGCTACTTCTGTACACTTTGGGGTCCTAAATAGTATTTATACAAAGTATATTATGAGAACCACGCATTAAAATGAACTTTGACCGCTTTTGATGGGACAACAATTTTTCGTATTTGGTGTATCACTTTCCTGCATTTGCAGAATTTTTATTATTTTATAAATGTTGTATAAAGGAAAATATTACTTGCTGAAGAAAAACTTAAAGTTGATCATCTTACAATTAGAAGAGATGCTCGATAAAAAATCGAGTCCTTGCATTATGTCTCTTAAAGTATCGTGTAACTTAAGTTTGAAATACTTTTCTGCCTCATCAACAATGTAGGAAAAAGTGACTTGAATTATTCGTCATACAAGCATGAATCTTTATAAGCAGGGTTACCAGATACTTTGAGGCCCCAGCGAAATGGCGAAAAAAGACTTGGGTAAACGGACAGTGGGGCAACATGCAAAAAAATCGACATCTACAGACGTATCATTGTATGTAAACGAAATTCTGTAGAATTTTCTAGGAAAACACAAGTATACAATTTCCTATAGAAGTTCAGTGTACGCAGTATGGATGTGATGCAGAATGAGAGGCTACTACGATGATTTTAGAAAATGAGACTTCGAATTTTGATGATTTTTTCCAGTGAATATTTTATCATTGTCTCCGAAGTAATGCATACATATATACCCTTCATCGTCCCCTTCGAAGGGTATATATGTATGCATCAATTCGGAGGTAATGATAAAATATTCACTGGAAAAAAATCATCACAATTTGATCGTCTTAATTTGAAATTTCATTTTCAATACTGCCATAGGAGCCTCCTTCACAAACGCACCCATACAGCATACACTGAATTTCTATAGAAAATTGTATACTTGTATTTTCGTAGGAAATTCTACAGAATTTCGTTTACACGCAATTATATGTCTGTAGATGCAAAGTTTTTTATTTTTTGCTGTCCATCTGCCCGAAATGCTGCCTGGACTAAGAGAAAATGTTGACTATCACACTTAAGTGTGACGGTCAACATTTTTATTCGGTCCTCAATATATCCATTAGGCCTGTGTATAAGATTCCATTCGATTAAAAGACGATAAAAAGCATTTCTGGCAGATGGACAGTGGCAAAAAATAAAAAAATTTGCATCTTCAGACATATAATTGCATGTAAACGAAATTCTGTAGAATTTTCTAGGAAAACACAAGTATACCATTTCCTATAGAAGTTCAGTGTACGCAGTATGGGTGTGATGCAGAATGAGAGGCTACTACGGTGATTTTAGAAAATGAGACTTCGAATTGTGATGATTTTTTCTAGTGAATATTTTATCATTGCCTCCGAAGTGATGCATACATATATACTCTTCATCCATTTTCTTGGTCCTCAATGTATCTGTTAGGTCTGCGTATGTAATTTCATTCGATGATTCCAAACATGAACAGTCCTGTATTACAAGGTGACCTAATAGATATTTTGAAGTCCCAACAAAAAGGTGAAAAAAACACTTGTGGAAATGCGAAAAAAAGTAAAAAGGTGGAAATGCATCTTCTAATTCACTCCTAGGTTCGATTCGCTGTTGAATGCAACATATGCATATGAGGCTTTTTTGAAATTGGTCTTCATGTTGTGTTTTAACGTTGGTAAGATTCGTAACGTTCGTAACGTTATAAAAGTTAGTCGCCGTTAGGCAGCGGATCGCACCGGAGCTCAATCAGTGCGCTTTCTGTGATGTGCATGTATTATTGTAGTGGATTCTAAGTTATTTCTGTATTACGAGGTAGGTACTAATTTATACAGAGTGAGTCACTAGAAACGCACCAGCAGAAGTTGGCCGCAAGTGGCCTACACGGCAGTGTGGCCTCTTCAAAAAAATGACAGCTACACACAAATAACAGTATACTGACAGTTGCGAAAATAAATCTTAAGTGATATTACATTTTGTCATTATCATTACAATATTAAGTAATTATTTCAGTAACCTAACTATTGAAATATTTCAAAACCTCACTTATTGCTATGCAAACTGTCAGTGTGCTGTCATTTATGTGTAGCTGTCATTTTTTAAAGAGTCCACACTGCCGTGTCGGCCACTTGCGGCCAACTTCTGCTGGTGCGTTTCTAGTGACTCGCTCTGTATATGAAGTAGCAATAGAGTAAATGTAAAAAGGCCTTAACATACTAGTACTAGAAGCTTGTACTTTATATCTTTCCCCTTTTTTACTATGTATGCAAATTTGTATAAATACTTGTTTTCATTTTAGTCGCTCTATTTTAACGAATGCGAAGATGTTTTCATTAGTTGAATTTTCGGATGGAAGTTATTACATCACAGAAAGTAAACACGTGAGGAAAATCCAAAATACAAAGTGCATTGTCAAATACAAGAGCGGGGCCAAGTACAATGCCATTCTTCTATCCGAGAACGGTAAGTAAATGTTAACAATTTTTCGTTTAATTTTTTATTTATTGTTATCAGCGTGTTACTAGTTTTTTTAACTTGATACGGACATAAGGTTGCAATGATATTTTTAAATTAATGATTTTTTTTTTAGAATCGTACGACGCTTTGAAGAAGTTGGAAAAATCTTTAGCTGTACAATCTGATATTGCGAATGATAATGACGACACCAACAATATAAAAAATCACGCAACATCTTCTAAAGATGTTCTTATATCTGCTATTCATGATACAGGTAACTTCAACAGTAACATGTAAGGTGATGCATTTTAATTGTTCTTTTTGTTTTTGTAGTTCCTTCGAGCAGCTCAGTGAACGGGGGAGGGAAATTAATCGCTGAAAATAATACAAATGACAAAGAATTATTGTCGATACCCATCGATATCAATGACTCGAATTCGGTAACGTCATTTTCGACGAATGTTCCTATAGCTGATATAACCGTTGCAAAAGGTACTTTGTAATATATTGTAATATGTATATGTATTGGTTTTTTCAGTTTTGACTGAAAAAGTGCATCCAACATTTTCGCATTTTATAAATATGTATTACCGTTTCTTTTTTGATTGGATGATTCTATTTTTTGGTAATAATTTTTTGCAGATTCAAATGTAAGTAGTAACTCGTTGCTCACGCACAGCGATACTGAAGTCCCAATTACCGTGGCGTTATCTTCGACAGATATTCCTACCCTCAATGTGACTTTTGATAAAGGTTGATGCAGTATTTAATAATTATTTTCCCTTTTTAAATAAGTTATCTCTATTTTTTAAATATAATTTCTAGTAGACTTAAATTCAAGTGATATTGCGTTGCTGCCTATGTATACGGATAATAATGACCCACAGCTCGAAATGACATCCTTAACGGATATTTCTTTTCTTAATGAAACCTATGTTGAAGGTAAATGCAACAATATTTAATTATTTTTTTCTAAAATGTATGTATTTAATTTTGAATTCATAATTTCTTTCAGCATCAAATACAAGTATCGAACCATCATTACTCGCATATAACAATACAGACATGCTAAATGTTGTTACGTCATCTCCGGCGGAAGTTTCTACGCTTAATGTCACTTATGGCAAAGGTTTTATTTCATCGGATTTTCCTTTTTTTAATTATGCTGTTTTATATCATTGAATATAATTTCTACTAGAATCGAATGTAAGTGATACTATGCTGCTGCCCGTACCTACCGACGAACCCAATTCTTTAAACCGGAATATGTCATTCTCTACGAATCCTACTATGCCTAATGGTACCTACGTCGAAAGTAAATACAACTATGATAATTATTTATATATTATATAAACTATAATCAATTCAATATCATTTCTACTTTCTAGATTCATACGACACTCTAGGTGATGATGATGATGATAGCAATAATGATACGAGAGACCCTGACTATGAATGCGATGAATTTAACGATGAGGATTTTTCGCAGAATAACTCTACTGATAGTAGAAGGTCATCGCGAAATAAATCATTGCCTATAAATGCATCGTCAAATATGAGTCTAAACCTACAGTTAGCGCCAGCACAGCCCTTTGATGATAGGAAGGTGAACCTAATTGATTCAGAAGATCCAATTAAAAAATACTTCTGCCCTTATTGTCAAAAATTGCAAACGAAATTCTCAAGACATCTAGAAAGAGTGCACAAAAATGAGCCCGCGGTAAAAAAATTGTCCTGTTTGCCAAAAGGTAACTCTGAAAGATCTAAAATCATTGATGTGATTCGGAAGCATGGAAATTACATGCATAACACTAATGAAATACTAAACACGGGTGAAATAATAGTCTCCAGACGGCCACAAAAAAAAATGAGCAGAAATGTTAACCATTACATGCCGTGCCCCCATTGTAAGGGTTTCTTCTCAAAATTAACTCTTCGTTTTCATTATATTACCTGCGACAAAAAACCTCGACACGGGCAAAGGGAAATTAGAGTGTTAAGCAATTCGTTGATAGGGAAGATTCATAAGCGTGCAAGTGACAAACTCCGATTCCAAATATTCCCTGTATTGAGAGAGGATGATATTGTTCGTGTTATCAGATATGATGAATTAATTATCTTGTTTGGCAACAAACTATGTGAGAAATATAGGCACCCTCATCAGCACGATACGATTCGTGCCCAGTTAAGATTACTGGGACGATTCAAGCTGCATTTTATGAGTTTGGAGCTTAGAGTTAATGACTTCCAACAAATTTTTGATCCTGAGCATTATGATAAAGTTATCGACTCTATCAACGAATGTGCAGGGTTGGATAAGGTAACTAATACCTATAGAGCACCTTCTGTAGCAAGTGGTCTGGGTACCTTATTAAAAAAATGCAACCGTTTATTGCAAGCGGAGTGTATTAAAAGAAAGGATTTGGAAATGAAAAAATGTGTCGAAGATTTTATGACACTGTTCGAAGAAGATTTACCAACTACAGTTAACAAAACTGTGAGTGAGAATGAAATTCAACAAAAAAGGAGAACAAAAGTCGTTCTTCCTAATAAAGATGACATCAAGTTACTACATGCATATTTGAAAGAGCAACGGAAAACGGCTATGCGTAGTTTGGAAGAGAAATATACGTATTCATCATGGCTTAGCTTGGCAGAATGTACATTGCTACAAGTCCAGATTTTTAATAGACGTAGAGCGGGCGAGATTGAAAGGATTTTAGTTGATGATTATCATAATAAGGAAAGTATCGATAAAACCGTTAACGCAGATCTTTACAAGGATTTATCCTTTGAATCGCAACAGATTGCTAACAAGTACGTCAGATTTACTATTAGGGGGAAACTTGGAAGACCCGTACCTGTTTTGTTACATGCACAGCTCGTCGATGCGATTGATTTAATATTAAAGTATCGAAAGATGGCTGGCATCGCTGATACGAATCCATATCTCTTCGGCACACCTCATGTAAATAAAGAGCGTTCCCGATATTTAAGAGCTTGCATATTAATGAGAAAATATGCTACGGCTTGTGGCGCGAAATTACCAACTACTTTACGTGGGACTCAATTACGAAAACACATTGCTACTTGCTCCGCTATATTGAACCTCGAAGGAAATCAAATTTCAGATTTAGCATCATTTATGGGTCATGCTGAAAACATTCATAAACAGATATACAGACAACCTCTTCCACATCGAGAAATACTCCAGATATCTCGCATATTAGAGACGGCACAAGGGTGTAATGAGGATGAGAGTGCAGAAGATGATAGCGACAATGACGACAATAATAATGATGGTGTAATGGACGAACCTTCTTCTTCTAACCCCGTAACAATACGTCGAAATAATTCCGTTTTGGATTCTTCTTGTTCATCTATAAACGACTGTAATATACTAGAGACATCGAATGAATCTGGAATACATCGAAGGAGTAGTGAGTGTGAATCGTATTTTGTATTACAGACTTTAACGTTCTTGACAAAGATTATTATAAGAAACTTTTATGTGAGTGTTATTCTAAGAATTTTTGCAATATTGTGTAATTCATCCACGAGTCAAGTATTTTTTAAAGGGGCCATCTTTCTAGGACTTTGAGGGTACATGAGTCCCCTAAATAGGATCTTATACTCGTTACATAACTGTATATGACTTTCCTTAATATTCATTGCATTTAATTATCTACATAATACATGAATATTTTCCTGTTACATACTCCTAGTGTGAGATTATCGTAAAAGATTCGGGTTTTTATTGACGTTATTTGAGTGGTGCCTATACGAATCTAAACAACAATATAGGGTGAATTTTTACGAATCAAGAAACAAATGATTATTCAATAGGATTTTTTGTTTCTTCTGGAATTTCTCGAATTTATGGAATATTGAACACGTCCCTATACTATTTCTACATCCTTTGCAGCTTCTCCATACGGTAAAACGCCAAGAAAACGTTGGTCTCAAGAAGAAAAGGAAGCTGCATTAAGAATATTTTCAAATAATATAAGCAACAAGCAACTGCCATCTCTAGATTGTTGTCAGAAAGCTATAAAGAAAGAGCGTGTGTTGTCTAGTAGAACACCACAACAAGTGAAAGCATGGGTCAATAATTATATCGTGTCAAGAAATAAATGTAAGAAATAGGAAAACATTATAAGGCAGTCTAAGAAACATTTATAATAGTATGTATCTTTCATGAATTAAATGTTTTAAACCTTCATGCCTACTTCCATTGCGTCTTATTCTTTTTTTGGTCTTTTCTATGCAATTTTGCATGAAGCTGGCATATAGTTTTTTTCCTAATTTTTTGAGCTTCAGCTTTCCTAGTTTCCTTAGCTTCTTTGACAATGCGTTGTTTTTCCGCTTTGGCTTCTTGTTTTTTTATTTTTATTTATAAAGCTTCTCTTGCTTTTTCTTCGCACTTCCTCTTTCTTTTTTCGCAGCAATACTTCTGTTGTTCTTGTTCTGCTGTGTGATGCATATTGTATCACTGCTCCTAGAGTCATGCATATTTGCCCTTCTTCCATCTTCAGCTTTTCCAATCGTGACATTTAACATTTTTTCCTGATCTTCAATGTGTCCGTTATACTGTTATAGTGCTATACGCGAAATAATTTGTTTTTCCATACGTGTAATAGTAGGCATAAGAATTTACAAGAGGCTTACTACATTCCGAACACCAATTACACTAAAGATGCATATAATATTAACTCATTATGAAATTAACGCTCTTCCTAATCTTCGGTTTCCATAATGTACGTTGCATATGTATTTTCTGGTTCTCAAAATACGCATAAAACATATCGAAACTGAAATGTTTAAGGTTGAGTTTGAGGACAAAAGCAAAAGAGTATCAGGTGTGTTTATCGTATAGTTTAAGGACTGGTCCCTGTTCTATACTTTCCATGTGAATAATACATTTATCGACTGAATGTCCTCAAATAATACGATATATAGTAAAATTAATATAACACAATCAAAACGCAATATACTACACTAATAATCTAGCATATTGCATATGAACCTATTTTCCATCGTTTTTCATTGTAAAAAAAATTGGTCCTCAAACCATACTTTCTACATATATATATATATAAATATATAAATATACGCCCGGTATATACCAGCGCCGTTCAGTAGCGTTACTTCGGCGGAACGGACTGCGATAAGGAAAGGGTTAATATTCAAGAATAATCAACTGAGTGGTCTTCAATCTTTTGATTATTAGATTTGTTTTTTGCAT
>JARPRH010000403.1:4116849-4128174 GCA_031763665.1 Calameuta haemorrhoidalis | reverse complement strand
TGTATATTTGTTATTGCAGCAGAATGGAATGGGTGGAAATTATAGAGCCTCGAACCAAGGAGCATATGTATGCTAATCTGACGACTGGAGAATGTGTTTGGGATCCCCCACCAGGTGTGCCTGTGTAAGTTCAAAAATATTTGACTTTGCCGTTAATATGATCTTTATTTTGTACTTGATACAATAGATACCTCTTGCAGTTAGAGTAAAATGCAATCAGTATGGAGAAAGTTGTCATATTTTAAAGTTTTCCTTTTACAGTTTAAAACCTCAATGACTGGATTTTCTCTCTTAAGATTTCCTCTTAGAAATCCAGGTAGCTCACTGAGACTTTCTGCTATTTCTCTTTCCTTTCAAACTTATTGATTATTATGAACAAACAAGCAAGTAAACCAATTTCTAAAGTGATTCCTATATCATACTTCTGTATCAGCACATTTCTACGTGTACAGAGTAAAAAATCTGCTGCATGAATATATAGTTAATATAGAAAGTTGAGTGCAAATTGGAAACTAATTCCGCATGTGAATGATTACAGAAAGAAAACAGATAACAATCAGTGGTGGGAGCTGTTTGATCAAAATACTTCACGATTCTACTACTACAATGCAACTTCTCAAAAGACTGTCTGGCATCGACCAACCGATTGTGACATCATACCATTAGCAAAGCTACAGGTGAGTATTTAATGTTGTGTTCCTAGGATATCATATATACATCAGAAAGGCCAATAACCAACCATTTTATAAATTTAAGGCTCAAGTATAGTCAGTCATACTGCATTGTGAGTGGCCATCCTATATTTTGTGATTTGTGAGGGCAATAAGAAATGTATACCATTGCTCATGGTGCATATAGTGAGGTAGAACAACTTTGCTAGCAGTGAGCTCTCTTCTTAGCTATAAATAGAAGTTTGTAGCTGGGAGAAAAAACTCTGGTTTATATTATGCTGTACCATCTACTACAAAAACTCAAGACTACATCGTAGACTTACACTTCGCGTTTACGCTTGCTTCTTGAGGCTGACGAAATGCGGAGCGCCGAATGACAAGAGTTTACGGGTTAAAGCGCCATCTGCTTCTCGGAGAGAAAGCCCTACGGCAATATGTGAAACCTCCGTTAAACTTGAAGTTATGCAAATATTTCTTAACGATGCTGTCATTCGCTATTCGCTTCCTGAAAGATCTTCAAACAGATCTCTAGATTGTTTTCCTACGTCAGTACGCTATTCAACAATTCCCATACGTCTGACCTCATTATTTTTTGGTCTGTTTGTTGTAGAACTTCTTACAGCATATTTTTTTCTTATCGCAACTTCTCACGTCCTTCCATAGCGTAATTGAGATTGAGTTTATATTATATTAATATCGAGATGCATAATCTGCAGTCTACGTTGTCTCTTTTGAATTCCTATGAAAGAAAAATGTTCGAGATTTTCTCTGATTATCCATATGAGGTAAAAATGAGAAAAATTTCATTTTAAGTATCATTAACATTGCTTGTAGACGTTAAAGCAGAATACAGAACCGGCTGGGGGTTGTAGCGATGCGCAAAGAGGGAACGAGCCCAGGAAGAAGGAGACTGTCTCAACACAAACTCAGACACCTTCTGTTGCCCGGTCACCGCGTTTCAATCATCAGGAGAATCCTAACTTAGCTGCCACGCTGGTAATTAAATTACAGTAACGGTTGTCTTGACTGTCTGCTGCGTCTAGAGTAATTGTTAATGCTATCGCACGTTGTGATTGCAGCAAGTTGGCGGAATATGCAAGCCACGTTCATCTGCTATAGGAATAGACCTGCAGACATCACCACCATCTCCGTCGCCATCCACTAGACGTCACCATCACCATCATCATCATCACCACAATAATAGGCACCATCATAGGCATCATGAACAGCCAACAACCCGTCGTCATCATAATCATTCTCAGGATTCTGGACGATCCAGTGATAGTTCCGTGTCACACAGTCGCACTTCCTTGGAGTCGACTGGTTACAGATTACTGGACTCTCCTCATCGTCATCATCATCGATCAGCCGCCCAGCCGCAACAACCAGTTCCTTCGCAGCCATCTCATCGCCAGCACTCGGGTACCCTGGAGATCAGGTGTCATAAGAGTGGTACCCTCGAGAGTGCGAAGAATCAGAAATCATTGCCGTCTACAGAGCCACCGCCTTTAGGACTCTCACTCTCCACGAGCACTCCTTTATTTAAGAAAAAGACGTTCGCTGAACCCCAGAGGGAAATCAGAGTTGGAAACTTGGATATGGAGAAGAGTAAAAATGGTCGGGAGAGTAACAGGGGTTCCTATGGGCCAGAGCCCAGCACCTCACCCTATAGAGAATCTATGCTAGAGTCCAGAGCATTTAGACAGGAAATGCCACCTTATAGACCACCAGAAGTGCAGCTAAGCCACAGTTACAAAGCTCAGGGTGAAAAATATGGTTCCCTGGTAGAGACTGGTAATCGCTACCACAGGGATCGCGAAAGGGAGCTACATCATAGAGAACGTGTTAATAGTCTTGATAAAACTAACAGTACAGCATTTTATCCAAGTTCCATGCACTCACGAAACGCCAATAAGCAGGAAGGTGCTGGTAGCATCGGTAGGCTGCACCATGGATGCCCAGCGTCGCTTTCCGAAGCAAATGTTAGAGAAAAATATGGCGCCATGTTAGCTGAGAGGAACGAGCCAGCCAAGAGTCTCGTACGTGGAGTAGCAGTACTTGGTAACGTGTCCAAGCAGAGAAGTCTTGAGGTATCCGAAAGAGAGCGTGACCGAGAGAGAGATAGGGAGCGTGACAGAGATTACAGAAGAACAACAGCTTGCAATAACTCGTTGGATTGTAAGGAAAAAAAAAATATTATAGCATTATATATAATTAAAATCCTGATAGGAACTTTCTTATGAATTTTGTAATTTTCTATAGGTCCTGCTCAGCCACTGGCTCGTAGTTACAGCTTTGTGCAACAACAGAAACAGCAGCAAAAGATTCAACAACAGCAGCAGCAGCAGCAACAGAACAGAAGGCGCGACAGGGACGATGATTCTATGCATGAACGTTACTTGGTGGGTCAGACTCATCCGCAATCTCAACAACAAGTGAGCAGTAATACCACCAGCAGCAACAGCAGCAACAGCAGTAGTAACAGTGCTGTTGGCGATGACCTAGAAGGCAATATTGATGGCGATAACGGGAAAAAACGAAGCAACGGGAATCCTAGTCCACCGCCGTCTCCCTTTTATGGAAATCTTCTAGTGGACGCTGATCATCTGCTACCTCTTCAGCATTACATCATTCAGCAGGCGAAGCTCTCCGGTATGCTATTAAATTGTCTGTGTGTGAGCATGCTTAGGAAATAATGTTAATTACGAGTTCCCATCTGTCAAGGAACACATCCATTATCACGTACAGACGATTGACCATATGGTGTTTGTCTTTAACCTAGGTTGTTACAAGTTTGGAGATCCTTTGCTAGTGGAAGAAGGCGACGATTCACTGGATGAGGAAGGCGGCAGAGGTGGTGGAATTGGAGGCAGAGCTGATGACGACTCTGACGATCAGTTCGCTGATGACGAAGCTGCTAGCAATCAGGGTGATTCTTCCAGTCAGGAGTACCTTGAGGACCACTATGCAGGTGAATAGAAGGCCTATTAATTATTAATTTACGTTTGTCGTAAATCATCTGAAGGCATATTGAATGGTTTATTGTAGACTTGGGGAATTACGATACCGCAGGATTGGCCACATATTATAATACTGCGGATACTTTGACGAGGCCGCAAGCTACACCTCCGCCGCCGCCTACTATAGTTTCCCATACGGAGCCACGAGAAAATTTGGTTGTGACTAGACCGGTGTCACTTCCTGCTTCAACTGCAGTGTCAGGAACTGGTGCTGGAATTGGAGTTGATACTGTGGATCTGGACGAGGCGCGTAGAGATGACAGTACCGGTGGTGGCGATATCGAGAAATACGCCCAGGATAACCTTAACTTAAATTGTGGTCGTCCTAAGGGACTAAGGTTGCTCTTCCGTAAGAAGTTCAGCGTACGTGATATCCTGAGCTGGTCCAAGGATCCTATTCCCCAGCCGATGCTTGTGGTCGTCGATGGTGAGAAATTATTGAAGAGAGAAGCCTGCAATCTCTTCAGACTAGTCCAAGTTTATATGGGTGACCGGAAAGCCAATGTGGGCATGACCTTGGATGGTGTTGCTATGGATATTGTTAATACTGCTTTCACCAAACCCCCATTGCGCGATGAACTCTACGTGCAAATATGTCGTCAGACCACTGAGAATCCCAGGAAGGAGAGTTTGAGACGTGGCTGGGAACTCATGGCCGTTTGTTTGGCCTTCGTCCCACCTAGTGCTACTTTCGAACCATATCTAGAAGGCTATATGAATAGACATCGAGACCCCAATTTTCAATTTCCCGAAGTGGCTAAGTGGCCGATTCACGTCCAGGTTAGTCATTACGCAACTGTCGCTTGTCGGCGTCTTCAGCGCATTGGCGCTCATGGAAAGCGACAGCCTCGTAAAGCTACCATCGAGGACATAGATCAAGCTAGGGTAAGTACAAAAAAAAATAAGACATTGAACACGAGCATGGCGTAATATCACCAGGATTCTAATAACACAAATCTTTATCTGTAGATTCAAATCTTCCGCGCCTCCATGTTCGGCGCAACGCTCTCTGAAGTCATGGCTTTGCAACGCGACCGGTTTCCCCAGAGAGAGCTACCCTGGGTACAGACAACACTTACGCGTCAAGTCCTAGTACGTGGTGGAACATTGACGGAGGGCATCTTCCGTGTATCCGCCGACGCCGACGAAGTCAGCGCCTTGAAATCTTGCTTGGATAGGTTCGAAGATGGCGCAATACTTGCTGCATCCCAGGATGCCCACGCTCCAGCTTCACTTCTGAAACTCTGGGTTCGTGAGCTCTACGAACCTTTAATTCCTGACACCTTTTACACGGAGTGCGTTTCAATGCGTCATGATGACGCTGAAGCGTCCGCCGCAAGCGTTGCTGCTCTCGTCGATCGACTTCCTGATCTCAACCGTCGGGTACTTTCTCACCTGGTGCGATTCCTTCAGGTAGGCTATCTTTCGTGCAATAGACAATTTCTCGTAATATCATTATACTCCTCATAAACCTTACCTAACCGTATTCTACATTTCTTGACAGATTTTCGCCAGGCCAGAGGTCGTCGCCCGGACCAAAATGGATGCCAATAATTTAGCGATGGTGATGGCACCCAATATTCTTAGATGTACCTCTCAGGATCCAAGAGTGATCTTGGAAAACGCCCGCAAGGAAATGGCTTTTGTGCGCACTCTAATAGAGTCTCTGGATACCGCTTGGGTGGACGATCTTCACTGACCATCCCGTTGTCGCTAGAACGCTCTAAACTACTATGCCAAATCAACCAGTTGTATATTCGTCACTATTACTATTATTATTCTTAACTATCATCCTTTTCGTTCGTGATCACCAGACTACTCGTTAATAACCCCCCTCCCCCCGCATCCGCAGTGATTATTATAATCTGTTCTATAGACATCCCCTCTGTCAACCCCTTATTCTTCATTCCCATCCCAAAATAGCTAATCACGTGATCCATTTCTTTTTTATTCGCCTCGTTTTCTCCTATTTATTATTTATATAAAGATTATATGTTATATACTAGAGATTATTAGATTATATTATGTATATCGCTATATCATATTTTACCGATTCTTGTTACCGCGCGAATCGCGATGGCTTTTTTACTTGATCATTGTTGAATCTCGTGTAAGATAAATAATGCGTTACCGTGTATAGCCGCATCCCGCGAGGTCTTTTTGTATAACGTGTACAACGTTTATTAAGAAGTAAATATTGCGAAGGATTAGAAAAAGAAAAAAAATGTATAAGCTGTACATCCGCCTTTAGTCACTACTACTGCATTTACGGTTCACGGAAACACCTGCGTTCCCATTTTTTTTATCATTCTTTTTTCTTTTGTTCGTTTGTCTCTTATTTAACGTTAGTTTATCCCACAAGTACATCGATAGGCTGCATTCCATTTCCTTGTACGTAAACAATATATAATAACCAAAGAAACACCGTACTTATCCGCTGAAGTTTTATGTGTTCTCTTGAAAAAAGCTGTTTAAAGAGTAATACTCGGAAGTAAAGCATTCTGTTAGTAACAGACTGTTACGCTTATATTGAGGAAATAAATAATTTTAGGAAATAACAAATAGAAACCAATAGGGAAGGGGAACGAATGAGATCTTAATTGATTAATGATGTATACCTTTAATATCACTTTCCTTTTATTGTATATAAATACCGGCAATTATTTGTACAGTGTCTTGTCGATAAGATAGAGAAGGGAAAAAAGAGGATAGTAAAAGAAAAACGGACTCGGAATTTCCATCAAAGATCAATTCTTGAAATGGAAATGCGATATACCGAGTGTCCAAAAATATCCGAGACACTTATCACTCGTGCGGTATGTTAATAATTACAGGTAAAATATCACAAGGGTTAACATTTTATAAACCGCGAGGGCTATAAATGCAGCTTAGGGCTAGCAGTGTGTATCTTATACAAAAAATTGGACTAATGAAAAACAAAAATAGATGACGAATATCGTCATACGTATAAAATCTTCCTCACGTAGCTAAAAAATAAGACGAATTATATTTATAAAAAGAACCGTTTCTGTTTAATAACGAAATCCGGCGTATAAGTATGTTCAGCTTAGTCTCTCTATTACGCATGGAAAATCAGATTATTGTCATTAGACTAATTTCTGCATTCTGCTTTAGACGCTATATCTATATTCCCTATTTACAAGATTTACAGGATGGTCGATCACATTAATACTGGTTCAGAATATATGCTTATAAATTATACGAACGTAACTCAAGTTGAATGAACACGATTGATCAATCTCGTCAGGCCGTAATGACGGAGTAGATAAATTTCTTTGGTTCGATGATCATTTGCGCAGGCTGTCTTGATAATATTCTAGAAAATAGAGAAGATAAAGAAAATTCGTTTACCCCGTCTCCACGTATCTATAATCCTGATGACGTAACGGTGATGATACCACATGAAAGTCCTTGATGTGAGGAACATCATCTGCCAATCTGGATCCATCAGAATCTGAGACCCTCTAGGTGAGAAGGTCAACTGTTTCTAGTAACTCTTTGATTCTTCCTAGATTTTCAACTTTCCTTATTAATGTTGATACCGTATAAATTGATACAACAGTTTAAGATTGTTATCAACAGTTGTCAACAAATGAGGCTGTTGATCCACTGGCGATTTCTGCATACTCCTGCCTACTGGCTGAACAAAGTTTACTGGTAAAATCCGCTTCTCTCTTCCTACGGATAATGAATTGTTTAAAAATAATGTTCAAATTTCATAAAATATTTGTTAACTCGTTAGCTACACTTACCCTCTACCAGGTAATTCCATCATGTCTACGACTACATTGTTAACGTACAGTCTATCGTTGCACCAGAAGAAGCAGAGAGATCTAGGCTGCAATACATCCATATCGTAGGCCCATGATAATTCTACTCGTCTGATCTTACCAATTTCACCACCAGATCCTGCTGTATTGGCTACAACCATCCTGACCGTAGTACCATGTTCTAGCTTCATATATCCACTGTTAGAATATTTGAGATATTTATCTTTTTGTGATATATCCATTGTTAGAATATTTTCGATATTTATCTTTATGGGATCCAGTTACCGGCACATCTCATTGGAGAAGGCAGCCATAAGGAAAAGAAGGATCTTTTTGGGATAATTTTGTCAGGATATTAAGATTGATTATGTACCTGGGTGTAAGATCCATGTTACGAATTACACCGTTATCCGCATGTAGGGTCACTTTCATAAATCCCTGTACCCAGCTTTCTGCTGTGGGTGGACGAGCTAGATCAATTGTAATCCTATAATGCATTCCTGTACAAAGAATATACAATATTAAATTTTAAAAAATTTGGAGTAGCGGAATACAGGATATTACATGAGTATGTTAATTACTAACTGCAATAAGGATCTTCTTTTCCAGTAGTAAAGAAAAATCTAGATCCTAATAATGCAGATGCATCCTGACCCATTGCTTGTCTCCTGACTAAAGCAGGACTGGTATCAGCATGGTAACCCATAACACCACAGCTCAGACTATTGTTACTCTTGCAAGAGAAACATTCTCCTCGGAGGAAGCTGTTGTAGCTCCCACATTCATGTGCAATGTACTGACACTTGGAGTTAATGCTCTCGATGAAGAGTTTAACAGCACGCACATGATTACATGCCACAAGAACTCTAGACGCTTCTTCAAGACCCTCACGTATCAGGGTCAATGGCAACGATGGAGTGGTCTCACTGAGATCAGTACAACCAGGCTGTTCCTTGCCATTGTTAGGATAGAAGTCTAAGTGACCACAAGGTTGGCTCATCCCATAACCTGGAATTCCTTACGTGGCACTTATTTATTCCCAACTTTAATTGTCACATTATAATTCAAGTTATCACGTATTCTTTCCTATTCATTTTCTCCTTACCTAAGAAGAAGATGCTCTTCCCATCGGTGTGGATGACATCAACTAACTGTGCATCTGTATAATCAAGCCGCAGGTGACTTGGCATCCCTTGGAAATATGGCTCTGCAGGATCAAGCCCAGTTATCCTGCCTATATTTCCTTCAAGTTTTTCACCTGCGTACCCTGCTGTATGCGCACCAAGACTATGTCCAATGAGGTGAACATCGCTGGTATCCAAGCCATAGTTCACCTACATGAAAATTTATCTATTTAGAGTTCATTAACTAATGAGAATTTTATATTCTTGACTACGTAATCAAGTGAATGCTGAAACTACCTGAAGATGTGTGATGAGATGAGCTATCTCGAGACCCACCAACCGTGTATTAGCTGTAGCTTGAGTATAAAGAGGAAGACTACCACCAGCCCAATCGACGACGATCACGTTGTAATCACCATGCTTCAGCAACTCGTTTCTCATTTCCTACCCGAGAAATTGTTAAACGTTACATACCAAGAATAATGTAATCTTTTGTTCTTAAGAGTGACTGTTTGTGAGATTGCTGTAGGTAATCATTGTCACATTTAATACCGACGCTCGTTGGGGTTTGCATGTATCGCAATTACTCTCTGCGGTGTTTTGTATTTTGCGGTAGAATAAAACGTTGATTTTTTTACACAATATATAAGAACTAAGATTATGTAACAAAATTCATTGGAAAGTTATTTAAAGTATTTACCCATTTTCCTTTGATATTTTAATTATTTAATTCACATATCAATAACATCGACGATTCCCTCGTCACGAACTAAGTTTTACAAAATTTATTTATTCCGCGAATATCAAAGACTTTTTTTTTAAATAAATCAATCTTATTAAAACTTGATCCTCATTTATTAATCATGTATGGGTAATTCGTGTTATGCATCGTATGGAATAATATAAGGAAAAAAAGCACTCACCTTAACCCAGTTGCTGAGTGGCGTGTCTATAAATCCGTGTATAATAAACTTTGTCTTTCTCTTGGGATCGAAGTTCGATCGTTTAATGGATTTATCTTTAGCTACTATTAAGACTTGGCCCTGAAAAGAATAAGAATAAGATCAACAGTCCCTCTTGACTCACATTAGCCATATTAGCACAACTATTTAAACGGCTTCTCCATAAAAGTTCAAAGCCAAGCGATACATGTATGTATGTACATGCATATACATATAAAACATATAGTTTCGCAACAAAGCCGGAATCTGACAAGAATAAAAGCGGAAATAATCAAACTCATTGTTAATAAACTCGTTGTCCGCATCCGGCGACATTTAAAACGTTCATCCAGACAACGTAAATCACTTAATGATCTAACTTCCTGATAAAAGAATGGTGCGATTTGCATTACGTTTTCGTAAAACTGTAATTACTCGTATATTTCATTTGCTGTAACATTTTTCTCTCATATACTGATCAATTCTCAAGATTCATAGAATATTAACTCCATGTCAAGTTTTTCATCTTTTTTCCCTCTCAAAATTTTCATTATCAGTATTACAGATTTCCTACTATTTTTATATTTTTAAATTAACTTACTTCAGTGGGATTTTCCTTGGTATAGAGGATGAATCTCGTGTTAATAATTTCACGAGGAAGAGGGAAAACATTAAATGGCCTGTGGATCAGGTGGTACCAGCTCCTGGTGATATTGAGACATCCAAGCTCCTCGTAACAGCGCGTTTCATTTTCAACTGGAATGCCATTGAGTTTTTATTATTAGTTTCTATGACAGGTATGAGGAATTATTTCATTATAATTTTTATTTATTAAAATAAATATTTACAGGGTAACCAGGGTATATTGACTTCGATTCGGTCACTTCTTGCCCATTGCCACGGATCGAGAATTCCAGCTGAACAGATAACAGGAGCCAGTACTACGAAGAGGAGGAGTATCAGAACACCCTCACCCTCGGCGACTCCGTGTTTCTTCACGTTGCTCCTTCTCATCCTGCACCAATAAAATGTCAGTCATTCACTGAGAAGGATACAAATTTATAATTAAATAATATAAAATTCCAGCCAAATTCTAAATAGTACTATGAAGAATGAAAATTAAACTTAACATTCTTCGTTTGTGTGTGTGTATGTGTGTATGTTCCACAGATATTATTTTTAAATTATAAGTGAAAGTTTCTTTTTTTTTTTACCATTGATGAAACTATCGATAACCATTGTAAATTGTTCCCGCTAATTAATTAAACTCGGCGTTACAGGGCGCATGGATTTAAACAAACATCAGCCAATTAATCCAAAAGAAGGATCACGTATCTTCTTACTGTCTCTCTTCTTTCTTTCATTTATTCATTCATGTTAATTACTTCTGAGTTAAACTTTATAAATACCGGGTCTCGTTCAGTATACCGTGCTTCGTACGTACTTGCACGCGAAATCGAAAGTGACTGTCACAAAATAATTCCAAACGCTGGCAGATAGCTTCTCGCTCGAACGCGTCTCCAGTCAAACGTATCGATGCCTTGTTGCTCCGTAGGAAAATGAATGACAGTGTATTAGGACTATGGATTAAAAATATAAAAGGCTAACTGACTGACTGAGAGACAGTTGAACTTGCTATAGTAATAATTGAAGTCCAAGTGCACGCGCTTCGTGATCGTAAGAACAGTCAGTCCTTCGCACGTGGACGTACAGTCCAGAGAAGAAATCGCGACTAAGTGCTCGAAAGTGGATGGTCGATGAATTTGAGAGAGTCATCG
>JARPRH010000403.1:4072975-4084129 GCA_031763665.1 Calameuta haemorrhoidalis | reverse complement strand
TTTAATCGGGAAAGATCAGGATAGCAGAGTACGAAGGGCGGTTTAATCTGACATAAATTACAGTAATTACATTGGAACAGCAGGAACGCATAAGGAGCCAATGGGATTCCTTCGCTGGGACCCTTACTATTATCATTGTAACCGAGGTCAGCCGGTTCCTGTGTATACAGCAGAAATGGCTGCAGAGAAAAATACCAAGAGATTCTGACCTGCAGGAACTGGAGGAATGGAGGATTACTGCGAGTATACGTAGAGAAGAGGCTGCTTAGAAGGGACCCTGAAGACAAGACAGAGGTAAACAAGTGTAGTAAGAAAACACGCGAGGGCAAGAAGTGGCAGTGAAACCCTCTACCCTATGGTCCCGAATCCCGAAGTGAACGTCTGTCAAAGAGACGAAGTAACACGGTGGAGAGTAAGAAAGACGAGGAGTTCTTTGACGGTAATAAAAATCACTACTATTCAGCAGGACGAATGCTACGTGGGATTTGATTGTCGAGCTCTGGAAATATTATAGTACCTGAAGAAGAGTTGTAAGGTTTTCGTACATTCTTTTTTAGCCTCTGCGTAAAAACCAAAAACAGTTCTCTGATGCAGACCTAAACACAGCTAAAGTCACGAGGAATATACACTGATGGAAGTCTACGAAGAAGAAAAATAAAAGCTGTAAAATTCTAATCGTGGAATCGGAGTGGAAGTCAAGAGAATTGCTATACGGGTTTTATCAGGATCACATCCTGCCATGAAGCATTTGCATTTGGTGTCTGGTGTTGAGCACAAGGACCATGTAAAAAGAGAAAAGTTCAAGGAACAGCACTACACCGCTCATCGGGATGATATCCTTATGGGACAGGATACGTATCCTTTTTAAGGGGAAACAGAATAGAGAATACACCGATTTCAGTGTTTTGAATAAAGGAAGAATTAATGATAAAAGGTATGGGACGAAGGAATAGCGATACGATTCTCATCAGGATGACATCCTTGTGGAAGGACTAGTTGTTTCTGTTTAAGGGAGGATCCTGGTATTCCTGTAGGACACACCTATTCCGGTATTTGCACCAGACACTGGAGAAAGCGTATGCTAAAATGGAGGAGAGTTCAAGGAATGGCGATACACTTCTCATCAGGACCTCATCCTTGTAGGAAGGAATATGAAATGTACCGGAGGGAGGTTCCCGTTAAGGATACACCTATCCCGGTGATGGGAATGAGGGACAGGAAGAATGTGAAAGGAAAAGTTGAACGAATGACGATACAGCACTCATCAGGATCGCATCCGGTAACGAAGGACTTCTTAGTAAAGGAATATAAAAGTGGTTTAGACATACGAACGGTTTAACACAACAACCGTTGGATGAATGTGTGGGAAAGGACGGATCTCGAGAGCGAATAGCGATACAGCCAGCATCAGGATAACATCCAATCCTGTAGGACTCTGCAAGGCGGACACCTGGGAATTCAAAGACTCGAAACCACGCAAGGTGAATATCACAGTGCCAGGATATCATGCCCTGAGAAAAAGAAATATTTCTAAATAAACCAAGGCTTTACTTATTCCTGATACAACCACAATCAGGATCGCATCCGTCGCTGCAGGACGCTTCCTGTAGCAATGGAGTAGTACTAAATTGTTCAATGGTTCCTATTTTACTCTGTCCATACTTAAAACAGCTTCTCGAAATCCAGGGAGAATTGGGTTCATATTAAAAAAAACAAATGAAAGGATCAAGATGTTCACGAAGATAAGTGTGTTGCCAGGAGTGCTCGTGGTTTCATAAATCAACACTGTACGAATATGGTACATACAACTGTGACATATGACCCAAAACAGGAGACCAAACTGGCCTGCACGACTGGTTCCATTCGAGGCAGCATCAAGATATGAAAAAAATGAAAAGTGATATCCGCACGAGCAGGAGACCAGAGTCAGCATGGAGTTTATACTCCGGGGAAAAACTGCTGGCATTTGCCTGTGTCTACCTTCTTTTGGCCGTGTCCCAAAAGTAGTCACCATCCTCGTTAACCCATGAAATCTTTAATGGCGTCATGCCAAAACAGTTTCCTCTTAAAAAGATGGTGGAGTAGTTGTTTCCATAGCAGTCTATACAAATGCGGCAAACGAAGCTCAGGAATGTAGAAAATCCAGAGCGAGAAATGGCGGGGCTCTATTAAATCTGTGCAACGGTAAAATAAAGCATAAAAGGATCAATATGGGAGTGGCAAGGATCGCCGTTTCCCCTCAGCGTATTGGCGATATCAAGTCTGAGGTTAGAGCTCCCCAGGGCTCCCCACTACTCGTAGACGCTCTCATACTTTACCCCCATTGTAAATACCGGCACAACGTAATGCCCCTGCAATTAGTTTCGCTCCATTGAGTTCTAAATGCGGAGACTTGGTCATCAGGAATGCAGACACTCTGAGGAGGATGGGAGGATCCTTGGTGTAGGGACATAGACAGAATCGTGTTGCATCCTTGCGGATTAGTCCTGCTACCCTGGCCCTTGTCGCCGGCTTTCTTATTAATATGCTAATTTTACTTGGTGGAAGCTAGCTACGAATTCTAAGTAAAGACTGGTTCTTGCTCCTGGTTATAAATATGACACTGACTGACTGCTGGAATATTGATGCTGGCGTGGTTGCGGTCACGTGTAATACGATACAGCTGAGACCAGGAAACTATACAGCTATATACAGTCGTTTCTATCCTGTGGGAAACCTTTCTTCTTTCAGGAGTTCTGGATGCCAGCAGTTCGCTATGAGGTATACGTAGAATTCATCCTGATCCCTTTGTACTGATACATATTTCTGTTAGAATATAAGCCAACAAAATTTCAAGGACAATTATAAAACTTCCATTGGAGTATCTACTGTAACATAGTCATATAGTGTATGAAAATCCAGTGCTCAAGCTGTGGCGTCTCCAAGGTTTCTGAATCCTTATGGTGTCCTCCCATGTACTCCTTGCACCATAGTAAGATCCCTCATGAGTGCCTAATCGTCCGCCCTTCGTTAATCCCCTAGAGGGTGAAAGATTAAACGCTTCAGTGACTTTGAAAGAAACGAGAACGTGAACACGATCAGGAGAATATAAGGGCTACCTTGAAAGCATCAGGTTGGCCAAAAGCGAGGTCGATTGGTCCATGGTACTGAAGATTGTTTCAGCTTCCTTGGATTTCTCTCTGGTACATCCATTCGTCCATTTGTCCACCGTCTATCGTTTGGCAGCCATTTGATACCAAACTAAGAGGAACTCCTACCAGGAGAATATGTAAGGCCTTAACATTTTTCTTGCTGGATGAAACACCGCTGCGACGTTTCACCATGGCCGTACTTATACCTTTATGAATCAGTCATGCTCGAGCAGGTTTGAACCAGGATTCATCCTGTCCTACAAGGATATCATAACATACTGGAGAGCATTCACGACTCGTAGAAGCCCTTTGCGTCGTCCTCAGTATGTGTGCTGCTGACAGGAATCTTGGAATCTTGAGATACGTAACGTGTACCATAGAAGAAACAGAGTCCGGGCCTAGAACGATTAGGAATTTATAAGAAAAACCCCATAGACCATACTTCATGATCTGTACACACCATGGCTTTCGTTATTGGAAGGGCCATCGCGACTTAACCTCACAAAATTGCCATCCGTTGTGAAGAAACAGAGTGACGCACTTAATCTATCAGGAATATATAATATCACCAAACTAGATGCACCTCCAGGTTATGGGACATTCTCAAAATTCTATGGAATTCCACGTGGATGCAAAATGTCTTATTAAAAACGATCGCCATTCGATGACTCTTGAAATATTTGGCCTCACATGATTAGGAGAGCATGGCGGCGTAGGGCGCATCCTCATGGGCTTTCGTAGCAACTACACCAGTTGCTGACTGCTGCAGGGATAAGGGCCGATGTGCATGGTTACCGTAGAAGGAGTCTATAGAATACAGAGAGTATACGAAGTACTCCAGAGATCGTATAGTGCAAGAATTTCAGAAACAGAATGAAAGAAAGATGGATGATTTTGTCGGGAATGGAGAAATTACCGAGGAAACGAAGGAGAACTGATATTTTACCATTCATCATGAGATCCATTCGCATGTAAACTGGAATCAACCTGGAACAACATCGTCGCTAAAGGACCAAAAGCAGTGAACGGATAAACAACTTTATGGGGAGAGCAGAAGGCGTTAGAAGGTAACTTATGGGGAACTACTCATGAACCCCGTAGAGGTTGTTTAACCTAACCTAACTTATCTGTATACTTTGCCTTTAGTAATTCATATAAGGAACGAGGAGTGACCCAAGGATCAATCTTTCATGCTATGCGGATCTGTATGCTTTGATGTTATGACGCACACGGTTTTTAGTTATCATGAAGATTTCAACAAAAATTATTATTTCCTTCGGACCATTAAAATTATTTGGCACTCGTATTCTTGTACGTTTGTACCTCGAACAGACGCTCCTTACGACACTGCAAATCGCTATCTTGTAATAAACGATAACAATATCAACATTAAAAGTTCGCGTACATCCGTGTTATTGTTTTCATTTTGCTTGCTTATTTTTTTACATTTTTTATTTTATTTCGATAATTTTGTTTAATGCGTCACTGACTTGTTTCCGATACGTATATGTATACATACTTTCCAATAATAGATCTCAGTAAATATTGATATACAGGATGTTCCTAAAGTCTAGTACAATTTTTTGTAGCAAGTGGAGATAATTAACATTAAACTTATTTGTTCGTAGTATTTTGAATATTCGTACAATGCCTATGAGATTATTCAACAAACGTGCGCAAACAAAACCTTGAATTAATTCAAAAGTTGTTAACACATGTCTGATAGCTGTCATCGACCATTTGAATCCTCCGATCATTTGTGAATCGTTCGATATCGATATTCACGTGTTATATACCTATATTGTTTTTGAAGAAATTATTATAGGAAGGTATCCCCCTTAAACCCATACAACTTTTGTCTCACAAATTTTTTCACATAAGACCCTGTTCTTAAGTTATTTGACAGTCTCGATTTAAATGCTTCACCCTGTATATATATGAGAGTTTTACGCAAGGCTTTACGGATAAGAAGAGTTATAGGAAAAACGTCATTGCATGTTACTAGTATGTAGTATATCAAACAATCATTATGATTCTATATAGTTCTGACTGTTAGTCCAAAGTCTAATCACACATGACGATTTATTCGTGACCTGGATAACTGCAGGCCACCTATCGAAATATAACATGTGAAATGAGGGATAAATTGTTTTATCAATTTAACTGGTCACCTACGTCCACATATGATACTCGATGAGGATGAGTAAAGTCCAGAATGACTGGCCGTGACCTTCGATCTTCGGTTCATGGGAAGCGCACAAGTCAAACGATTAAGAAATTGAAATACAGAGAAGCCGGATGCTAATGAGTTAGCATTATTTTTTATTGAATAATTATAATTCGATTTGTTCATTTGTTGATAATTTTTATTATTTAGTTTTTATTTATAGCATTGTACTGATTAAGGCATTCAAACTGCTGTTCCGCATGAACAGAATGATTTAAGTGTTGATTATATTTCTGAAGTGATTATAAAACTCAGTCGGATAGGATAAATGTGAAAAAAAACTTATTAATTATAAGCTAAATAGTTTTATTATAAAAGGATTCGGATTGATGTTCGCTACTATGACGTTTCTAGCGTGAACGTTTTATCGAGGTCTGGTGAGCATTGTTATGGTCCCCAGAAGTCAATGGTACTCGGGCACGGTATAACAGGTACGATCCTGGAGATAGGAAGGGAGGCCCACTAGCTGACAGGACTCCAGAGAGGCGAGAAAGTTCTTGTTCACAGTCTACATTATGGTAGCCTCGCTGGAACCTGCAAGATCAATCGTAATTTCCAGTAAAATAAAATTGTTTGCCAAACAAGGATTCTAGTAAGCTGCACTGAAATATATAAAAATATATAATTACATTATTTACTTAAATTTATTGCAATACATTTCCTTGAAAAATTCTTTACAGGCAGTTTTAAGTTATCAAGACGAGTTTACATGGGCGATTGAGTGACCCTGCTGCATGATACGTCATTTCCTTTCTCTTCTTGGTAAGAAAAGTAAGAAATCAGCGAGAAGATGGTATTCTTCTTTAATTCGAACTGCCCGTTAGTCGCCATCGCTCTCGTCGGCCTGGCTACTTGTATATTTTGTGCCAAGGTGTTACTTATGAAATAAGAGAGTGCATACTCTCGCTTGGAAAGAAAGGTAGAGAAATAATAATAAGAAAAAATATCCACAGGGGAAAAAGGTCACTTTTGATTTCATGGAATGTCAGTGGATTTGTAATTGCATGGCCATTAGAAAAATAAATTGAAATATTTTGAAATATTATTTATACAATAGAGCTATTGGTGAATATATAATTGAAGTTAGGCAATTCTTGCTTTATTACTAATTTTATAATAAAAGTATGGCTTAGTACGATTGGGATTTCAATTTCAGACGACGTATCACATTTCTACTTTACTGTCTCCATTTAATATCTACAGAATTATTAACTCACGCTGTTGCCGATAAAGTAGATTGGAACATCGAAAAACCTGATTGAATGCTAATCTATGTTCATTTTTAGTTTTGTACGTTGTGTCGCCTTTACATTTTGTAATTTAATTGTAACTGATTGTAACGTACGAAAGGTTGTGATACAATCGATGATTAGTAAATTATTCTAATTGATAAGTTTATCTGATAACATAAAGTAAGTTGGACTTCGTCTTGTTTTGATACTTCGTATAATAAGAGATTTTAGAATATGATTTTTAAATGTAGACCCGCCTGTATACACTTCTCACATAACCTTAAAAGATTATAGTGCTCCAGAAACAATAGGTTTGTTCTCGTTACCTACACTTTTTGCACTTTTGAAAAAGTCTAAATTTATATTGGATGATATTTTTAAGTAACCAATTAAATCTTACCCTTTTTCAAAAGTGCAGAAAGTGTAGATAACGAGAACAAGTCTAATGCAGTATGTTTATTTGAAAAATTGTAGAATATAATTGTTTATTTGAATTATATGTTTATTTTTTTTTTTTATAAAGATGGAACCTATGGCTTTGGGATCACCTGTAGGCAGTCCAGCCCAAACACCAGGAAGTCCTGGAACTAATTCTGCATATTTACCTAGTTTTCTTCTTGGAGATGTTCATTCGGTATATATAGATTTATTAAGTTCATTTATTTTTGACTATGTTGATATCAATGCTTTACTTTTATTATAGAATGCAAGAGTAAGTAATGATTCATCAAGATTGTTAAACACTGGTGGGTCAGGTATGACGTCTCCTGTATCACACTATGGTACCCCTGAATTCCGTACAAATAGACAAAAATCTATGTTTGGAAACGTTACAAGTCCTTCGGAAGTCCAAATAGGAACAGAAGGTCATACTGGTGGTCCTCCTACAAGAGGCCTATTTGATACTCTGGAGACTACCCATCAAATTGGATCACCTACACCCTTGAATAACCAAAGCATTATCAGCAATCAATCAAGAGTACTAGGAAATAATGTTGGAAGCAACTCATTCTTCTTGGATACGTCTACGAATGCTACATCACCTGAATCCCAAGGCCTCTCTCAGTGGGTCACAGTCTTTGGGTTCCCACCGAGTGCAATCAATGCAGTGCTTTCTCATATATCCAGTAGAGTACGTGTAGTAGACAAGCACGCTGCACCCCATAATCAAAGCAATTGGATTCATATAAAATGCGCTTCGGAGCAAGAGGCTCAGAGAGCACTTTTGTGCAATGGAAATATTGTTTCTGGATCTATAATGATCGGTGTGATCCCATGCACTGATGAAGGTGTTTTGCTAGCCTCTGGTAAGGAAAACCACTCTAAATTGAATGGAAGTATGAGACTATTCTCACCTCCTGGTAGAATACATCAAGGACAATCTGATTCCATTGTACCGCGTACACCTATTAGAATACAAAACGCTCGACCACTTGCTTCAGGATATAATCAACATTTAAGTCCTCAGTCAGTTAAGTCACCAGAAAACATTCCACAAAGATCTACAGGATTGGTATCTAAAGCAATGGAGTATGTATTTGGTTGGTGAAACTAGTATAATTCCTTTTTATAATATCTTTGATGAAAAAATTTTTCACAAGTGCCAAACGTGAATAATTTTGTACAGTCGTTTTTTCTTCTAGAAATCATTTTGCCTTTGCCACTCTTGTACATCGTACTGAATGAATAATCTTTTTAGTTTTAATTTTTAACCTGTAAACTCGTCTTATTAACATTACCATGATCATTTTTCAATAAATTCGGACTCACTGTCAGCAAAAAATTACACTCTGATTTATTCTACAGGTACAAGGAAAATCTTAGGAATACAATATTGACAAGACTATAAAAACTTATAAATCTTTATATTCTATTATGATCGCGCGTACTGAGTTTCCTAAATTCAGCTATGCATTGAGCACCGAATTAGTCCCAAAGAACACATTTTAATTAGCCCTTGACTCTCAATCAAATTGGTTCACGCTATAATAATAGAGTAATCATAGTATTCAATGCAGTGCTTAGTCTTTATCAGCAAACCAAGTCAAAGTCACAAGATTGTATATATTTTTTGTGTAAAAAATAAACGACTAATGTCAATCGTATATATTTCTTCAAAATCAATCACGTACTTCTACTGTCCTTGTACAAGATTGCAATTTTCTACTGGACATTAATAATATAATAAAATCACAAATATTTCTGATAACCTAACGTATAAATAAGATTCTGATATTTCTTTTTCTCTTATACACATTAAATTACTTAGGAGTCTCAATGGTGGCACTTCCTAAATCTGTCATTTTCGGATACTTCACTTTTTTCTTGTCCAATTCATCCTGTGCCCAAAGTATCATTTTCAAAAGATTATTCAGCCTTGGACTAGTTGATTCTCTGTATTCCATCTTTAATATAGCTGCATTCAACTCACTGGCTATCTGGAATGTATAAAAAAGATAAGAGGGCTGCTAATGGTATATTTGTAATTTGTAATACCTTTATATTTTCTAAGGACCATTTACCTTTTGTCTATGCGTAGGATGTAATAAATCACTGAAGGGGCTTTTGTGAGGTTCATCGAATGCTAGTAAAGCAAGGGTACGTTCCAGCTCACTCAAAATGTTATCATCAGATTCACCAGCTTCACTTAATTGGTCTTGAGCAAATTGCAGTGCTTCTTCGATACGACCAGTACGTATAAGTTCAATCAAATGCAATTGCTGCAGATGAAAATAAAGATATCTGTCATTATCCAATAGCTCTGGATGCAGTTGGTTAACTAAATCTGTAGCTTCTTGAATTCGACCATTTTGGATAGCATCACGAATTCGAATTCGATCATCCAAAGAATTGAGTTCCACAGTAGGACCAACTCCAGACTCTTGTTGAAACTTCTCTGCAGCTTCTTTAAACCCTTCTATACAAGAATAAGATGAAACATCAATCAGACAAACTATGGAACACACCCTGAAATCCATATGCAGACAAAATCTTACCAGTGACCAAGTAATTCATAATGAGATTATTCATAGAAACTCGCTGAATATGAGAGCCCTCTTCCAGTTTTGCAACCCACTCATCTTTTGAAACAGTATCTTGTTTTTCTGAGAAACTCATTATGCCTATGGATTAAAGCAGTGCTTTAATTATAATGCAGAATACTGCAATCAAGAAAGGACAAGATTTCCTGCTAAAGAACCACTATTCCATTACACCATTAATTACTAGAGTATATGTCACATGTGTGAAAAATGAATTTGTCACGATGACTTTCCAGATGAATTTTCATCTTACCAAAAAAGTAGCAGTTTGCGTTTATGAAAAGTTTCAACCCTTAGGGGTGAATTAAAATTTTCTAGCAGCAGAATTATGTCCGAGCAACGTCAAAGCGCAGAAATGTCATAAACAAAGCTGTCTACTCGTGTTTTTAATAGCCATGTTCAAAAGCACAGAAAATTCTAACATAGATGGGTAATTTGAGAGCCAATACCAGAGATGAGTAGGGAGATGCACAACGCTCCGGTTTTAGGCGATACAAATTCATGGCGCTAAATCGTAGCGGCGAGTCCAGGAGTAGGATAATGTGATCATCGTCTCCGTCGATAATGCATATCCCGTGGTAACTGAGTTGAACATGATCATGAACGTTTAGCTTCACGGGCAGAGGTTCTCGGCTTATTAACCCTATTTCCCAGAGCAACACTTAGAACGAGGTCGCTCATCAAACAATTGCTCAATATTTTTCTTTGCAATCTTCAATTCGGAGCTGTTGCATAATTTAGGGCTAATTAAAGGCTACTAATAGATCCCACATTTGATTTTAGGGATCACCTCCTTAGGGGGTGGAATTGTGGTGGGCCCAGCTTGGTACCTGGCTGGCTCCACCACATTCGTTTTTCTGAATGGGTAGGTTAGGTTACCCTAGGTTAAGTTAGCAACTTCAACATCTGATTTAAGTTAATCAACTTAGATCAGAAATCAACTTAGATTAGAAATCATCTTAGGTCAGAAATCAACTTAGATTAGAATGTCTTACGTCATAAATCAACGTAGGTTAGAATGTCTTGGGTCAGAGTGATTTTTTACCTAAGTCGATTTCTAACGAAAGTTGATTTCTAGCCTAAGTTGATTTCTGACCTAAGTAGATTTCTGCGTTCACCACACTCGATTTTTCGGTGGTTTTTCAGAAAGGGTGATCCGATTTAAACGTGACTAGGCGCATTCGACAGCCCTTAAATAGCCCAAAAATATGATGTATAATAAGTTGAGTCACTCATTACAGATGAGTGAGAATGTTGGCCTTCTCTTTTTCCAAAGGACATCTTAAAAACTTAGTTTTTGAGGATATACTCGGAGTAGAGTGGTGGAGATATAGGAAGGAACCGGAGATTCGAAAATTGAGTAGAAGCGTTTGGTGGCATTAGACAGGGAAGATCCTGTTTAAGGGAAAAAGAGGAAAATTGTTAAAAAGAATGAGTGAAGAAGACAGGTGGTAAGAACTGAGCACGAGTAGGAGTACGGAAGCCCGGTAGTGACATCTGACTTCTTACTCGGTACGTCTGAA
>JARPRH010000403.1:4021058-4054004 GCA_031763665.1 Calameuta haemorrhoidalis | reverse complement strand
GCAAGAACCAAGCGTACACCCTCGACATCGGGGTTGATTGCCCGTGTGTAGGTACGTGCGCACTACGCCAAGTCTTGTGCGGAAAATCAATAGTGGCTTCTTGTATCGGTTTCTGTACGTACATGGCGTATCAGTCTAGCGCGCTTACACCTACACGATGCTTTCCCTTTGTTCCGCTACTGTCCTCATCACTGTTCTGCATCTTTTCAAAGTGAATGACAGAGCATGACCAATTGGACCAATATTATATTTTTTTTATGACATTGCAATGTATTTTTCTGTTTGGTAATGTATTTTATAAAAACTTTGTAGTCTGTACAGTCAGTTATATCATAAATACCTTAATATTTTTAATTTAAAGGAAAACTTAACGGTAATTTGGCTGTATTTATTTTTAAGACTCTTTCAATAGAAGATTTTTAGTGACAACATCGCTGCCTTCGTTCTCTATTGTCTCGTAGGTCCACTTTCGAAAAATTCTGAAAAAGAATATTTATTAAGTTCAGGTATGATAAAGGTATTTCTATTTAAAGAATGGTGGAAGATAGTGTCCTACCTGCATTCATGACCACATTTCTTTGAAGAACATTTAGGACATGCGAAATGGCATCCCGAACAATCTTCTTCTAGACAATCACAGAGATCCTGTCCCGTTTTCATAAAGCAACCTTTGTAATCATATAATAGATGCTTCCTGCTCCCTAGGTATATTCTGCGTTGTAACTTTCGTTTTTCTCTTTCACTTTGCTCCGGATCAAAGTTCTTGAGGAACTTCTTTGCAACATTGTCTACTGAGAGTGATTTAGGAATTCTGTTGCTTTTCTGGAACAAGAAACTTAAGTTAAAAATACACTTAACTCCAAACCAAATAATGCTATATATTCGATGCTTACGGCTTTTGATGGGTTTGATTGAACATTGCTTGGTTGTGAAATATTAGCCAAATTAGAGGACACTGCGGAAGATTCCATAGTTTATTCACGCATAATTCCTTCTCTAATGTTGGTTTGTATATTACTTTATTTGAATATATAGTTTTATTTTAATTAACCTTTCACATATCGATATGAGGTTCAACTACTGTTACAATTTTACGCAACAATTTTTCTCTTGCAATAAAAAGAAGTTTCAGGGAAATGTATACAACCTATTTCACATGCTCTTTCTTTATAAACAATAAATTACAGCGTTATCACTTTAACGTACTCCGACGATATTCAGATCCACATTGAATTCTGGTAGTAAACACAGCTTTGATATTTCACCGTTGTGATTGGCCGTGACGTCATCACCAACTCCACTTTTTTACATTCACAATGATAGATCTAATTTTTAACGTAATATTTTTATTGTAGCTGTCTTATTACTGAATTATTATTAGGCTTTTAATATAATTAGAAAAACTCGATGAATACTATAATCTAGTTTTATTTTATCTTAAACATAAGAATATAACATAGGAGCACGGCCTTATATGACCGTGCATAGGAGACATGATAGAAATTAAAAAAAGAAATAAGATCTCTCATACTCTTACTCTATTACTGTAAAATTCATCTTCGATAATACTGGGCATTACACATTATGGGCGATAATTCAATTTTATAGTAAATTAGCATATAATCTTACTGATACGTCACAGTGCTTTTGCTTTTTCTCCTATGGCGCTGCTGTCGCTTCTAAGAAATTTAAATTATCATTTCTCAAAATTTATTAAAAATCCTCATGTAACTTAGAAAATATATTTAATCCATATACGTTATATTATTTTAATTAATTCATTTAGCTGTCGCATGTTGCATTTCGTTATAAGTAAACCTACGTTCTATTTTGACGGAAATGATAGGATATGCGTGCGCATAAGACCGTTGGAAAAGGTAAATAGAAGTAATAAACACTTGTCATCTCGTTTGAATTTACTAAGTACTCCGTTTCCTGTGCTGTATTTTATATGTAAAGAAACATTGACATCTTGAATGAAATAAACAGGAATGCCAATATAGGTATATACAATTTTTATAAAATATTCAAACTAACGTTAGATTATATAAAAATTACGTGATAATTATGCTCTTTGGTTAGCCAAACGTGACGAAACATTATCTGAAATCTTTTCTATTTTGGGCGCAATTTTATGTTCGCATGCCAATTTCTTTTTTTTAATGGAGGGATACAGTAATTTGCGAAAAAAAATTATTTCGTATTAATATATACTTACGATTGGAACTACATTATTTTTTTCCTGTTCTTATTGTAAATTTGCTTTATTCGAAGGAAATGTATGCGACATGTGGCGAATCGGTATTTCTGTCGTACATTCGTTTAAAACTATTTTAGTCTTAAAAATATGTAGCGATATTTTTATTGTATATTATTTTTAAATTATCCCGTCAAAACGTTTGCTTATGCCTTCCCTTTATTTCATTGTTAGTTTCTCATACCGTTTAATGAATTGCTATAAATTCCTTACTGTAAATCAATAATACCTCTTCAGAGCAATAACAATTTTGCTACAATATTATTCAATAATTGTTTTGTGGCATTATTCATATACATCTCTTAATTATCCTTTAATATACATAGATCGCAATTTTATTTTATTCCAGAATATATTCAGCAAAAATGCAGCCGTTGTCATTTCTAATGGCATTGATTGCCCTTAGTATTTGCAATGTAGAAACTACTTCATTGCTCGATTGGGTTTGGGGAAATAAGCCACTCGAATCAACAGTATTAGTTGCTGACGGTGTACCACTCATATCAATTCCATATGAATATATGACTGACGATGAAAAATTCCTTCAAGAAGCTGCAAAACTTACAGAAATTCAGGTTTCATCTCCTTTGGATACTTGTCAGCACAAAGTAGTCATGAAGATAAAGACTTCTTGTAGTGATATAACTGAAGAGGAACTTGCAAAATTGAGTGTCAATTTACTCAATTGTCAATCAGCTGTTGAAGGCAGAAAGATGTTTTCTTGTACCGAAGAGATGGTTAGTATATTTCACTTCCTAATGATCATTTTCATAAGTATGAGTATAATTATGAAAATGGTCTAAGTCAAATATTTCTTGTTTTGAGATTACATTGAATTAATTTAGTTTAAAATAATATGGTGTGAAATAACTGATAAACTCATTTTTTTTTAATTTTGACTTAGACAACTTTTATAATTATGGGTTCAATTATATTGCACTACCACGTACCTCACAGTGCATTGTTGGCAAATTAAATTCTGAACCTCTACCCTAATTTAAGTCTTCTTCAGAAGGGGTTCACTGTGAACGTGTTCAAACTTGCATCTTTTCTCCCCACCCAGTTCAAAAGACAGACCTCCTCAAAGCTTTGGTTCTCTGTAGCATACAGTATTGTATGAACTTTATACCCTGTAGGATCTTTAATATCTCAGTGATACTATTTCCGTGTGCAAAACGATTTAATATAAAATAATTTTTACAAATTAATAAAATAATAAATGAACTGTTAAAGTATATTGGAACGTAAGTATCTTATATATATTATTAATTCATAGTCCCTGAAGCAATGCACAACGGATATGGACGCGGATATGTGGAACGCATATCATTTAATGAGTAACAGAGCAAGAGCAGTATGTTATGCAGCACGAAATACACAATTTCGAGCTCTCACAGAATTAACAGTAAACAAACTAATGCATACAGCTCATTCCCAAATAAAAGCATTGGGTTCCTTGAAGGTAACGTCTATATTTTTCTAAGAAATTATTTTTTAGTAAACATAGTAAGTATATTGTAGTGATGATTTCATCTTTCTTTTAATAATAGCAATACCAATAAATTTATAATTTGACATAGGAAAGTCAGGAGCGTCTAGAAGAACAAACCTTGGAGGCACTGTCTTCGTTGTCTGATGGAAATAAAGCCTTGTTACAACAGCAAGAAAATTTGAAGAATGCTCAAGCTTCAGCACATCAATTAGTCACTACAAATCTGAGAGAATTAAATAACGAGAAAGCCCTTATACGTTCTGGCCATGCACAACTAGCAGCTATGACTGAAGATATAAGGAACAAATTAGGTGCCATCCATATAAATTAATATTATAATCCTCATTTACTTCTATGTTAATCAATGCATATCATTTTATAGAAAAGGCAAGTCAGGAACTCATCGAACAGTCCGTGGAGCGTGGTGAAAATCACAAGGAAGTCATTGCTGATTTGATGAATATACAAGTTCAAGCTCATCTCATTTGGGACAGAATAGAATCCAGCACAAATCGAATAGTCGCACAGAATATGGAGGCTGCTGCGCAGTATGAAGAGACTCTGAAAAAGTTAGAACAGATCAATGAGACTATTCATTTCATTTGGAATATAACAGACACGATGCGTTTTGAAGTGGATCATAAGCTGGGCTGGATTACTGAATATATCGGTGACACAGGTCAGTTGTTATATTAATTTTTTGTTCAGTCTTTACATACATTTTGAATTATAGGTGAACAATTGCACAGAGCTTACCGGAGCGCAATGCATATTGTTTATTTGCTTATGGCAATGGTAGTTGCTGCATTTTTACAAGCACCATTCCTAACCCGCGCTACAATTATGGGACTTGTTCCCTTAAATCTTGCTTCGTTTTTAAAACATGGCACCGATGCATGCCTGGATTTCATCTCAATAACTGCCTTAATATTCTTGATCACAGCGAGTGAGTATTATTCATATACAAGTTATACCACAAGAGATTTCATTGTATTCATGCTACTTCATTTTTTAGTGCACTACGTAATGGTTGGAATACAATATCTATTTGGTCCGAATAGAAAGACTGTTCCCATAGACTCTTCCATTCCATCCATCAGAATAACAAATGCTAATGGCGCATCGAATGGTTATTTGTACCAGCATTCACCAAGTCCAGTACCAGCAGTTCATGTACCACTAAATATCAGAATACTAAAGAAACTATATGATATATGGAATATAGTTCTTTATCAACTAAGCTTCTATAAAAGTAAGTATTTAAAACTGCTCAAGATATAAATACTCATTGTATATTTTTTCAATATGTATTCCCTTGCAGATAAAGTTCAAACTTGTATCCCGTCATTGCCATCCTGGACTCGCCGTAGTATTACACCGCACGAAGAGATATCCTGTTCCTATGTGTCTTCGAAAAAATCACGGGATGATTTGATCACGAATTACGCAAAAGAATTTCCTAGTATGTCGGATGATGCTACGGATTACGAATCTTCAGGATTGAATGAGATAAACGATAAGTTCGATGACCTTGATGACATCGTTGATGCCAGTGACCTAAGACGTCGTATGAGTAGAAGAAACGGTTCTGTATTAAGAACCACTACTAATAATCGGATTACCTCACCCAGAAGGTAATATAAAAATGTATCATTAATAGCAATCATTTTTATTTTAATGTCATCTCACATATATTTTATATTACAGTAATACACCCACGTTCTCTTCACCTAAACTTCTATGCAGCGCTATTACAAGAACCGGAAGATCATGTCGTCTCTATGCACAAAGTGGCCAGAATTTTTGCTTCCGTCATTCAAATGGTTCGTCATTTATGGGTGACTGATTCGAATATTAAATAATAAATTGTATACATTTAGTTAATATATATAAGATCGAACAAAATACTGAGTATTTAATAGATTAGTACTTAGTTCAATTTGATTTTTGGTGGATACCTGATTATACCAATTTTAATTTAACAAAATGTATTCACTAACTTAATATTTATTATGATAGTTCGATTTCTTGGTTAGTTTAATTCTTACATACTAATATTCAAATACATTAGCTATTATTTATTTATGTTTGACGCACGCTGTGTTGTTAAAATTTTGTGACCAATTGTGTGACCAATACATATTATCGATTAATGTTTACATATTGGACATAGAATAATATTGGGACTTCTTAAAATCTAAAGCATAGTATAAGTTTGTGTATATTTAATGAGTACGCTGCAATTTTTATAATGAAAATTTTATATCGTTATCATAAAATTGTATTATAACGGTGATATAGATATACGTTATATTTTTCGTTTCTTTCACGAACGGAAAGGTGAACAAAAATTTCACATAATTTCTTAGATACATAGGCAATGTGGCCTTTTTTATAAATACAACAAATATTTGATTACGACTGTCAATAAGAAAAATAATAACTACATTGTAATAGAATAGTATTAGTATGTATCCATTTTTCAAAAGGCGCCAATTGTACATACTTAATTTATAACATAAAGAATGGTTCTCTACTATGTCAGATCTTGAAAACAAGTATCCCAGACGTCGTTCTCTGAGTGGTTTTCAACGTTTGACCAAGAATATTTATAGTGACACTAGTGTGATATTTTGTAATACGATTGAATAATAGAATGTTCTCAAGGATGTTTGGAAATACATTTATTTATTTGCTCCTTATCGTAAGCTAATGACGTCACTCGTCTACGTCAGTACCGCGGGATTTCCGCAAGATAAAAATGAACAAAAATCAATCGGAAGGAAATTAATAAAAAAAAAAAAGTATCCACGAAGTCACTGGCTTTCAAAATTTGTATGTTAAACATTAAAACAAAATAAGTTGGAAACGAATTAATGAGTGGATGGATATTTAATATAATATTGACGTAAAAAAATACATTTATTTATATAATAATTTATGCACAAGTTGCTATATTGAGCTGCGTACAAATGACACTACTGGTCAATTCCATAAAACCAAGATCTTTATCAAAACCAGCTCCAATAATCAAATTACGAAGATTACAATAATTAGATCCATAATCAAAAACGACGAACCAATCGCTGGACCTGGATTCTCCCTATGTAATGAAAAAAAAAACATTGATACAACAATTCTCATCAGAGACATATCAACTTGCTGATAACACACTGTAGCAACGCATGTCTGTTGCGGCGCATCTTCAAAGACAATCTTTATTTTATCCGTTAATTTTAAATTCGGCGTAACGTGAGTCGCTCTAATCACTCCATCCTCATTGGGGTCAGGATTCTGAAGCTTTAAATAAAATATTAGCTATTATTTTTAAAAATCTATCTAACACAATGACTTACATAGTACAGACATCTACTGCCACCTGAACCGAAATCATTACACGTAGACCATTTTAATATTTGTGCTCTGAAACGTTGCATAATGCAATTGCAAGGGGCGCTAAATTTCCTGTAGAAAGTAACGGATATATATATTTTTTTAAAAGAATTTATTCACAATAGTACAGATACTCTGCGCTATATGGGATTATGTGCATAACGGACGGCAACACTATTTAGCCATAGGTTACGTAGATATTCTCATGGGGTTAAAAAGCACCGCTCGTATATTTTTCCAAGCGATGCCTGGTCGTGGATAAATAAACGAATTCCATAGTAAATAAACGTACAGTGGTGCGATATCGAGTTTCCCTGGATATCTTAAGACACCCTGTATAACTGTTTAGGGGTTGGTATTATATATTACTGGAATTGTTGTGAGATGTACGTAGGCGAGAGTGTGGAACTGTCAATTTACCATTTTACGGTGCAGGAAGCGTGCATTGGATATGGAAATATGGAACTGGTGAAAAATGTGCAAACAAGAATTGCCAGAACGCTGAAAATGCAGTACGTCTTGAAGGTGCAATTTGAACCTTTCGATGTTCTGACTTCAGGAAATTCGTTGTCTATGTTATGAAATTGGATAATACTCAGAAGTTTTATACTGGAAGTTTAATTTATTTAAAAATGATCTAATTTCCTTACATACCATTTTCTATTGTATCCGTTGGTGATTCTTCTGGTTTGAAAACACGCTCGATTTCATCTCGTGAATATGGCGGTGGATATTGTGGCATCAATTTGATGACAGTTTCTGTGTCACCAGTCATCCTTTTTGCTCTTTACTCAATCCTTGATGCCTTTTCGATGATTTCACTGTTTGAGCATTTTCTAGGTTAGTATTAGACGTTCCTGAACACGTTTGGAGGAGATTACTCCGCGGGAATAACTTTTACGATGTAAGGTAAATCGGTTTTGCGCATTTATTTATGCGAACCGATTTACGTTTCTGCTGTAACGAGATATAAACAAAAATCGTCAGCACAGCCAACTTGCTAACTGCTTCATTCTTTTGCAAAATAAAAGAAGACGAAAAAACGAAGACAATCAAATGAAATGACTACGTCCCGGAATTCAACACTGCTACTAAAGGAATCACTGTACCACAGCATCAGGAACAGCCGGACTTCCCACGGTTCTAGATTTTTCCTCCATCTCGCGGGTCTATTTTTTTCAAAGTTTTTCTCTTTTTTCTTCAAGAAGACGACTCCCCGATGACTACTATCCAAGGTTTAAACGTCTTCGACAATTCATCTTATATAGTCGTATGTATCGCACCCTCTTCGAGTCTCCCCTCTCGTACTATTTCATTTTTTTTCTCTGTTTCTTCTCTTTTTTCGTTTCTTTCTCGCTAGAAATTCGAAGAACAGTATATTTCCCGGTATACTCATAAGACATAAATTTAAAAAATTGATTTCTTTTAAACAGTTATACAAGAGGATAAAACGTACTCGTCGACATTTTCTTTAACACCACGAATTTCTCTAGTTGGTCTGCACCAGGATGAGACTCACCAGGTACAAAGTACAAACTGCAAAATGTCAACGAAAGATTCTCGTGGTAGTTGTCAGTTGGCAGATGAGCCACGACGACATGGAAGACGCAGAGGACAAGTTGGATTGAGGTACGAGGGGGAAGAGCGTCGGTACGTCTTGACGTCGCGACGCGGTGGTTTGTCGTCTCGTCACTTCGTCACGCAGCTTCTTCTTCCATTTCCTCTTCTTAGGGTTGACGAACACAGTTCTCTATTTTCGACCTCATTCAAAACCTTGTCGTTTAAATCCCAACTATCTATACTTATGTATCTGTTCAAATAACACGGACACTATATTAGCATTTCTCTACAAGCAGCTCGGTGACTGATTATTTATTAATTATTTCGTCCATATTATTAAAGAGTGTACCTAAAAAGTTATATAAACTCTGAAAAATTTTATCGCGGCTTCGTTTGTATCATCAAAAGATTTTCAAGGTAACTAAATAGAAACAAAAAAGAATATAAGTAAGGGGAGACGGTTAGTTCTGCGAATATGGGTCAGACAAGGTAATGAATGGAGACAGTGTTTTCCTGCTTACTACTTTGCCTAGGAGCAGTGAAGATTTAGCATATATTTATATATGATAGAAAAAGTATTGGTATACTTGCTTCTTTCACATATAAAGAACTTATCAAAGATTTTATTTTTATTTACAGTTCCTGCAACATATGAAGAATAAAACGGTGTCCTACATATAGACTCGTCGAAATTGACGCAATTAGAGAACAAAAACTCGACGCTTTTAGGGAGCACTGTCGGCATAGGGAGAGACACGCGAGTCGCGAAGAAGAAGAAGAAGAAGAAAACTAGAGTCTGAAAGAAAGAAAGAAACGATCCAGGAACGTCATGTGAACCGGATTCTATAGCGGCAGCTGCCGACTTGACGTCCCGTATCGTTGACGTCTCTTCTTCTTAGGTCTGTGGCTTTTAACGTAAACTCGTACGCATAAATTTTCGTTATACGTTCTACGTATTTCTCCTCATATCACGTAAGATAGCAGAAGGAAAACGAAAAAGAAGTATCGAAGCAAGGTCTATTCTCTTTGTGTTAATCCATCACTTTGTCCATAATGGAAGATGCTAGTAACATTCACAAGAAGGCGGATGAGTAGTCTGACTATTTAATAGTATCCTCATGGATGTATGGGACAAATTAAAAATGTCATTTCGCATTAGGACGGCTTTTCAAAGTAGAAAAAAGGAACGGGCTACCCTTGCTTAACGTAGATACTTGCGACATAAGCGACAACCGTGAAGAAATTCAAACTTTCCTTCTGTCCAAAGACTTTTTACTTCTCCTCCAATGCTCGTGGGGGTAAATTCAAACGGCGTTAGCCTAACTCTTACAACAGTGAACGAAAAAAAGGTATTTTTATTAAAAATACTTTTAACCTCTCAAATGATTTCAATGCAAATAGTGATAATACTATTTATTGTATACTATATTAATGCTCATACGTGTCCATTAGGATGGAACCCTTATAGTCTCTTGTGACGTGACCCAGGATATGGAGGTCTCGAGAAAGTTGAAAGAGGACATTTTCGAAAAAGCAGGGCGTCTCTCCATCAATCACAGCAGCTGTCCGGCGGACGACGTAGAATATTGCTTGGTATAGATGTTCCTCGCCTTTAGTGAGAGAGGCCATATAAAAGGAGGAGTCCATATTTCCATTAACGCAACACCGGGAATAAACGGCCTCCTTCATCGAGCATTCCTTAATTTCCGTTCACCAAAATTCATCCATAGATAAGTATACTTCTATATATCTATACAACCCACTACCATCCACGAGTGAGGAAATCATTTATTTAACTCCATGAAAGCACGTCATGTCTTTCATAATACATTTTTCAAAATCTCTCGGTTTACGACTGAGAGATATCAATGAGATTGCAAAGATGCCAAATAGCAATAATAATTTATTGTTATTGCTCTTCCGCGCTATGTATTTCTTTTCCACTAGTCTTATTCTTCTTTATCTATCGAATGTCTTTTTATTTTTCATCTCCTTCGCTTCAAGAAATCCAGCACGACCCCGTATCTCCATTAACACTTGGTTCTTTCGAGAAAGTCTCTTCCGCCCATTGACAAACTTTTGACTGGGCATAAATTTATTCGCGCGACTGCCGTCGCCCGTCGCACTACTACTAGTTGTCGTATCTTTATGGTCGCTCGTTTCTATTTTATCGCTCAGCTTCTCACTGGCTAGTGAAACATTCTCAAAGGTGCTACTCGACCAGCCGACACAAGACGGCACTCCATTCAGGATTCTATCCCAAGGGAGGTTGAAAAACACGTGATGACATCAGCTGCCACTACTATAAGCTCCTGAGAGTATCCATCTTCTTTCTTCGGTTAGGTATACATGAGCATGTATATTGCATATACTTATATAATATTCTACATATAATGTTTAATTGACAATTATTACATTTTTTTATATTTTTTTTGTATTTTATCTCTTCTGTGGATCTTTTCAGAACTGGGATCGCATGACTCATTTGGTGTTTTCAGTCTAGAGCGGCCGGTAGTAAGGAAAATAAATAGCAGCGACGTCTTGATGCAGTTGCCGCTTTCATGGAAATAATACATAGGTAAACATAGCTCCTTGAGAAATTTACGTTACGGCCGTGGGAACCATTAAGGAGCACTTAGCGGTTTTCAACTAGAATTAAGAGTGAGTAAGGAATCGTAGAATGGATACACCTGTGCGATAATATACACACAGTTGGAACATAAAAAGTATTTTAATTCGCAATATTGTAAATTGAATTTAGGTCTCGGGGCGTCGTTAAAGTCAATTGAAAAAAAAAAGAATGAGACCAAAGGAAAAAATATAGCAGAGAGAAAAAAGAAGGAAAAACGACAGTGAGACTTGATTTATGGTGAGTGTCGAAGATATTCTTAAAAATTTCCTCTGCTTCGCCGAACCTGAAAGGGAAACCGGAAGTACGGTGTGAATCTGTCGGTGAGATGACGTCTCGTCGGTTAGGCGTCGTCGGTGACATCGAGGACGATCGCACTTGGTTAAAAACGACAGTCGCCCTTAACCTATCCCACTTGAGTAGGTGAATATAGGTGGCGTATATATACATATATCTATACACATAGCAAAAAGGGTTTCCATCCGATGCTATGGGAGGACAAAGTAAAAAGGGTTGTTCCAAGGGATTTATGATTGGATCTTTAAAAGGGCACCCCCCCCCCCCCCCTCCTCTAAACTGGAGTGGCGTCTTTTTTTAGAAAAGAGAACAACTCCCTTAGCACGATAACGTAACATCATTTTTTTTAGTACAAAGTGTCCAGGAATGGACTAAAGGAATTTTAACCTATATATAAAACGAATATTCTGATACAAGACTATATCTCATAAAATATTGTATGCTTTACTGGGTCCATCTTTTTTTCTTTTTTTTTGAATTTTAGTATGTTATACATACCGTAACAAAAGATGGGGCGGGACGAGAGCTATGGTCACTAGTTATTTCTTCACTATACCATGACATTCCATCCGCATCTAATTCCTGACAAAGTTACAATAAGTTCGTGCCGCCCCCACGTAGCGCCCTCGACCATATAGACGGAATTGAACGTAAGATGACTCGTGGTGGGAGACACGCTTGATTATTCGGTGTTTTTTGTCGCGCTGGCGCCAGCGGGGCGGACCCGTCTGTAACCGAATAGCTAAAATCATCCTGCGTGCCAATTTCAAAGTCTTACATTGGGCCGGCGAAGAGGAAGCACAAAAAATTAAGAGTTTTTAACGTATGAGACATACCAAGATACCGTTGATCATTTCGATCCTCTTAGAAATTCATAGCACTGGGGTACCTCTTGTAAAAGGTCAGGGTCACTGAGTGGAGAGTCAGTAGGATTTTTATATAAATTACAATGTAACTGTACAATAGTAGTACAGTATACCTTATATATATATGTATAAATATCATTTTATTAATTTTGAAAATATAGATGGAAAGTGGAAAAATTAAATATTAGAATCAAAAAAGAAAAATTAATGAGTAAGATAGTTCTGATCCAGCTGTAGGAAAGTGGGCCGAATCCAAAGAGTGGCTGGTATAAGTAACGCTTGTATGAATCCTATGAAAGCCTAAATGACACAGGGTAACAGCTGTCGGCCCGACAGAAATGCCACAGCCGGTCAAAACGCACGATGTATGACATATGTACATATGTAGAGTATGTGTGGGTCTAAGCTGCGAGTAACTTGAGTGGGATTGAAGATCCATCTGGTTTATTGGATGACGACAGGTGCAGCTTCGTATCCTGCATTTTTATGGGCGTTTCTCACCTGGCTCCTACCTGTTTACTTTCGACCAATAGCATCCTTGGAATTTAACCATTAATTCCTGGAAGCATTCTTTGGCCTTCGATTGGTCCACAAGTATAATAGTTATGGTGATTGGGGATCTTCCGTGAGCAATGGCGTACAATTCTATTAGACTTTCAGGACTCAACGAGATGGTGCTAAAAGGGTGGATGGAGATTGATTTAATGTATTCTTTACTCTAGGTTATAATAGTCAAACCAGAAGGGTGGAAACTCTGAGAAAACAGTCATGAATACGTCAGCGTTCTTTCGTCGGCACTATCCTGGATCCACGGGGTGCTTCTAAACATCGGGCACGCTTCCTTCCAGGAGGAGACGAAAGCGTCGCGTGTCCCATTTTCCAGGAAGCAGGATCATCCTATATTCCTCCATTTCGTATGTGGTATGGGATGTGAAATGTGACTACTGGTAACATGGCAACTATAGGACATTCATCTGTAAATTTTTTGAGTCATAAATAGTGAAAAAACAATTTTTACTTACGTACAACTTTCTAAGTTATTTTTCTACACTGACAGGGGTCCAGTCTGGATTTAAAACCTTCAAGGGGGTATCGAGATCATGGATGCTGTACGGTTTGAGGATTTAATGAACCACGATGGCAGGACTGTAACGGGGACCGGCAACTGTCGCAGAAAAAAGGGCCTCACGGATTGTCCATAAGGCCCCTCGCATTCTCAGCGGGGGTCCCATAACACTGTACGTTTCCACGGCTAGAGAATATCGTCCTACCTACTTTGGTCCATTGTCCTGTTTCTATCTTTGTTTTTTGCCTTTTTTTCCTTATACGCCTGTATGTTATGAGCGTGGGTAGGTGTCCTGTAGGAATAGGGCCCAATGTAGGTACCTATATACCTACGTACGTAGCTAAAGGTCATTCCTAGAAAATGGGATAGACACACGTGTTACTACTCGAGCCCATTGTCTTGGATCGTAAAAGAGAGTTGAATGTTTCGTGCCGCACTTTGGGACCCATTTCAGGGACCTGGAAAAACAATTCTGGGTGGTTGATGGATTTTCAAAATGTCCAACTTTTTATGGTTATGCCATGACTTTTATATAAAACTGTAATTCTTAAAATTCTGAACCAGATCCTCATTATATTTATATGAAATCATCATAATGTAATGTTTGGCACAGTACAGTTGAACCATTCTTAAAAATGGCACCACGGATCTAAATTCGCCATTGCTATCCCTATCCCGATGGCGAACACGTGTCCTGCAGGAAACAAAAGTCTCGTATAGAGTACCGGGTAATAAAGGCAAAAGTACAATTTTCCTATACAAGCTTCCGGTGTGTTTCTAGCAAACAAGAGACAATGGTTCTCCAGCTTTTCGTCCTAGACCCCCGTAGGGCCTTTTATAAGGAAGTAGCACATTAGTCACAGTCTCCAGAATCTGTGTTTTCTTAAATGGATAAAATTTTACGGAAAACAAAAATTTACCAATGTCTCTCAGTCATCAGTAAAATAATTCATCATTTGATTATAACACTGTTAATAACAAAATCAAATTAAGAAAACTGTCTGTGCTTTACTGATTAAAATAAATGACGCTGACGTTACCAACGCACTGTCATTCAACATGACGTATATTAAAACTAAAGATAGATGAAAAATAATGTTCCTCGTGTCAACAAGATGATTTCTGTCTCCGGTCGGCCCAGTTATTACAGAATAGTTTTTCATCGTGACCTCATACCTTTGCGATACTCAAATATATTCTTTATGTATATTTTGAAAAATAAATTTTCATTATCCATTTCTTATCACAAGTGGCAATTCGGATTCTAAAAGATGTTCACGTGACCAATATTGAAATATTTTATTTCTATGAATTACGAATTAAATTAATTGACTATGAATCAGCACTATGAAGACACTACAAATGGCGTCCTGGTGCGACAGAAAACGTATTACCTTCTTGAATTATGAAGCACGAATGCTGAAAGCTTATCGTTCCCATCGTATAACCCTTCGCTAATTCCGCCATTAGTAGCGGCACGTTGAATTTATCGCCCTCGTAACCTGCCAGCCTGAAACACGCGTGCATTTACGTTTATACATTGGCTATTAAATGCCTCACACTAATTCAAGGTATAATGTGAATATACGCAGTAAATATATATACGTCAAGCATAGCAAACGTAGATAAAAATTTTGAAAAATGTTTGAATTTTCAGTAAACCAATATAGATAAACTCACTGGTTGAATGGCAGAGATTATATATCTAAAGATAAATCCAAGTCTTATCTTTTCTGCCATTTAGGACGTATATGTATGTACATACTTATGTAACTTCAGGATTTACCTGTAACTTTCATTTGAATACAAATATACACGTGTATATACAAATCAGATTTGCCAAATAACCTATCGTAACTAATATTTAAAGACAATACATATAAACATATATCTTGTACTAGATAACACTACAAATAAATTGTTCAAGAGACAGATGTTCCGTAAAAGGAACTAATAAAATGCAATTCCTTTCTATGCGCCAAGTGCAACGTATGGCAACCACGTGTATCTCTCTTGCGCGTCATTGCCGTGAAGTTGCCTGCTATCCGTATCCCTTCGTTCCTTAACTCAGTCCCTTGATTCGAGGTATCGATTGTCTGAAAATAAAGATAGCGACGTGTCTTTAAAAGGCATTTACCTAGGTATGTTTTAATTATAGTCATAAACCATACAGTGTTATTTTTAATCTAGAATTGACGCAAAGTAATTTAAACGTCCGGGTTAATGAATTGACCTACGATATGGAATTGGACTAGTTCTTTCATTTCGAGGCACCCAGTATAAGCGGGAAAGCATCATCTTGCGACACCTTGGAACAATATACAATTAGTGACAGCGGAAGTAGCGAAAGCTCCGTCGCGGAGCCGCAGTGTTTGTTTGATTTGAAGCCAGCAGTATACAAGTCGTCCAAACGGTTCTACCGTTTCTGTCATTGCTGCCTTTCTCTGGAGTGCGCGAAGGGGAAACTCGAGGTTCCCGTAGGACCACCCTGATCGCGACTTATACTTCGTGATTTAGCGGAGCGACGGAGAAATGAAGAGAGAAGAAAGAGGTTTTATTGCGCCAATGAAAAATTAGTGCTTGGCTACTGCAGTCTCTTGCTCTCTTTCTGTCCCGTGTCATCTGGCAATCTCCATCCTTAGATTCTTTTTTTTTCATCTCATCCGCTCCTTGACTTTGGGGATATATACATAGTTATAAAAGTATGTAAAAGATGTGTTTGAGAACAAAGAAAGAGGAACTCATTTTTTTAAAATAACTTTATCACTTCCGTTATCGTTATTATAAAGATGCTGCGACAAATGCAATTATATGATGAGGTCATCATTAAATTATGAGAATAATTATTTTTGAGTGTTCAAATAAATTTTATGAAATTCCTCTTTCCAGAATACGGCTACTAAGAGACCCCCTATTGTCAAGAGCGAATGCGCCACCAGTAACTGGACAATGGCTGCCATCCCTTCGTTATAGGGTGGCCATTAAGTCGGCTTGTGGCTTCGAGAATAGCTAGGGGTGGTTATACAGGATTCGCATAGTCTACCCGGACAAACCCTACTTGCCGTGGGATTTAGGGTAGCCAATTTGGAAATACCCAGAGCCACTCCAGTTTCAAGGAAAGAAGTGCCGCCTTAATCTCGTTAAAGGAGGGCTTGAAAATTTTTGTTGTATTTGAAATTTCTGCCAAAATTGTATACGTACGTAAGAATGCTAGAGTTTATGTCAGTTCGTGATAACTGATGGAATTGCTTTTCGACCATGCAGGTTCTCTTTGACGTAGCGACAGACACGTAGTTGCGAACGTTAACGTAATTGCGAATGAATGGTGAACCTAAATATTTATAAATTAGCAGTTTCTTCTTTTAACGTAAACATGGATGCAAAGTTTACGTGACAAGTTTGTGATTAAATTTTGTCCTTAAAGGAAGTCACGTAATTTTTTTTAATTTTCTCAATGATTTTCCGTTAAGTTCAACACTGTCTCTTTTGGTCCCCTAACTATAAGATAAGGCCCTAAATGTAAATTCGTACAAGACGTGAAGTAGTCATACCGACTTGGTCCCTAAGTATAACCTTTTAAAATGAACGTGCTTAAAATAATAGATTGCGGAACGCATAGCCATGGCTTACGGTTAGTACAGTTTGGTTGGTAGGGAAATACAGCACCCGCATGGTCCCGTCTTTGGATTACCAGGCTAATAAAATCCTCATAATCCATCGCAGTATCTGTGAAAAGTGTTTGAATATTATTCGAAAATTTCAGGTAAGAGAAAACAGTCTTGGATGGGTTTTTTTTCTCCAAAACTTAATAAAACCTTTAAAACAACGATTGAAAGGTAAGTATAAAAATAATGATTATTTTTCAAAATATAGATCTACTCCATTTTATTTTTTTATAAAAAACTAAAAAATCACAGTTAATTGTTACAAGCTATATTTTGGTTAATTTGGAAATTTTTCAAAAATTCATTGTTTTATTTCGAATTTAAATGGCACGAATTGACTGTTGTAGTGAATCGTGAAGTTTTGTAAGAGATGAAGCTTTTAAAGGGGCTCTTCAACGACCTTACGTCCCATGCGACTTACGGGTGTAATTCAGCATTGTCTCTTAGCTCAACGTCTGGTCGTTTACGAGGGAAATTTCAGAAAAATCTGGAGAACATACGAGCGAGGTATGTGCAAAGTGTGCACAACGCGCACTTGATCATTGACGTGACTGGAATCTCATTAAAGGTGCACGTAGGTTCCAAACAGCACATGGTCACCAAATTTTCGAATTTATACGGCCCTGACCGTTGTCGCACATGTGCCAGCCAGAACGAGAACTGAGAACTCGGAGACAGATAGGCACCGTGAAAACAGTATAAACAGGTAGCACGTGCTCAGGAGTCTTCGATGAATTTTATGAATGACCTTACACGTGACGAGAACAGTGCAGTACAAATTTATTTTAAAAAAAAAGTTTTTAACATCTAGAAATAATTGATTGAATAACAGATTGATCGAACAATAAAAATTGATATCTCTTAACGCTTTTCGAAAATTAATGAAAACGGATTTAGTCTTAAGATCCACTTAAGAATGTCCGACGAGTAGCTGTGAAAACTTAGTCTGTTTGTAGGAAATCCATTTTGTCAAAAGTCAAAACGTAATTCGGCTTAAAGGCTCGAATAATATTTATTTTTGAAAACAATAAGAAAATTTCGTGTGCGTCGCTACTGTTTCATTCGGTACCGTTAGATATCGCCAGTACCTCAATTTCAGTACTGATGCTCCTATTTCGTGAGAAATTTACATAACCATATAACTTAGGAATGGATCTGCGGTTTAAAAAGTTGATCGACAATGACTGGTTATTTCTATGAGTCGCAAATACTCACAATAGTCGACAATGTAAACAGCCAGAAGCCTCTGACATAAAGGATCCACTTGACAGAGTCTGCAGGGTAGCCATTGTCGTGGCACTTGTCGCCATTTAAGAATCATAAAGCCATTCTACACGAATCTCAAGGTTTAACCTCAAAAGAAGAATGTCTACAAGTGTCATAATCGGTACCTTATTCCCAAAATCACGCTATTAATTTGCTTAACATTGCTACCTGAATTTCAATTATTAAAATTTATAATAACTTATAAAGTATAAAAAATCCTAAAAATAAATTGAATGAAATTATAATAAAAATTCCACTCTCCTGATATCCTTCGTTTTAGTTAGTTAATGGAAATTCATCAAGCTATATCGACCCGTCGGCTACATCACATGCGGCTTAAACTTCCCAATGGTTTTCGTCTTCTCAACAATCCACTGTTCTACGACTACTAGACTCCAGATTATAAACCATAGCGTCTAGTACATCTACAAGTACCTTTGCCAACTGTCCAAGTAAGTACATCCCTATGGCACCGTGTGCTCAACACATGGCGAACGTGCCTCCAGCAAACTTAGTGCGAACTATCTTTTGGCGCGGATCGTAAAAGTGCTTATAAACAACGCGAGCCTGGTTGGGTCTACCTAGAATACAAAATTCGTTGGCAGACGAAGAGACAGACAGTGTGGGAACATCAATCATTTGTAGCACAAGGACATAAATGCAATAGAATGAAAATATAACACATACATAAACGATATCAGTAGCAACATATTACAAAAAAAAACATGAATTCAGTGAAAAATACTATATCAAAATATATAGATACTTTTTTCAAAAGGAATTTCCAGATACAGGTAGTCGAGCAGAGAAATGGTTACGCCTGAGCCTGGGATTTCCCCTGTATAAAACCCAGCTTGTACACAGTAACCGTACAGGCTTTTCATTACTATGGTAGACAGCTAGGCGCCCCTTTATTATTAGGGATAGTAGCGGGTGGCAACGGTGCTTAGGGCTCACCAGGTGCTAATTGCTTTGCTGGTGGCTTATTGACCCAACCTTAGAAAGAATTGTCAGGCAAACTACCCTCCTGTACGATGTACCAGGTTGATGTAAACAGTCCTGAGAGATGTGCAAATTCTACGGTTAGCTTAGTACCTAATAAGGTACTGGTCGATTGAATTTCTTATGTAGATATATATACATATAATAAGTATATAGTACCTTTCACTTGGTACGCTTAACCTCAAAAATTGCATATATCTTCGTTATACGTATTTTCAAACGTTGGTGACATGAAACCAATGACAGGAAACGTTGATTGTATCCAGCCGAAAATTGAAAAGTATGTTGGACACGAATACTTGGAATTTAATAATGCCTCGTTCACCAACTATTATCCTCCTGTTTGAAAAGCAGAAACATTTTTTTCAAACGTCCACATACGAATGGGACCTGTCGCTCGAACACGACATACGTACTAATGGATGTCTCCTTCGAAGATCCGATTTCGACTTGACGTTTCTACGAAGGAAAGATTTTGAGTTATTTTTCAAAATTTTCTTCTAACAGCCAAAAAACTGTCGATAACTAGTTTAGGAATATGTATATCAATTCATACTGTCTGAACGAACAGCGGATTTGTACCTGCGTAGAGAATCGTTTGATGTACTAAAAGGATCCTGCCTGAATTATAGACAGTGTATTATTTTCGCCAAAATACGGTGCGCCTACATATTCATAAAGCAGGAATACACGAACATATGGGTGATCCACGCACCGTTTAACGATATTAACGCACATTTAATTGTGCGTGCTGGACGCGTTTAATTCCCAAGTGCTGCACTGCTGGATGCACATGCAACAAACGTCGTGGCCAGTTGCAGTTTAAGCGAGCCTGTCGGCTGTGCGTTTCTCTTGAATTTTTCCAATTATTCCTGGTTTTGATGTTCCGACTTTCTGCACTGCGCATGCGCCGACCTCTATGTCAACCGTATACCGCGACGCTACCAAGACAGATTACAAGCCGCTCGATTAGGAACCTTTTGCTATTCCTGTACCCACTTGTCGTATCTCATATCCTGAAAGGACCTGTAGACATACCAAGTATTATACCAGCTCGTACATCACTGCACTTGTATCTCAGTATCATAAGTACTTCACCTCAACGAGTCCTCGAAGCTGAAAGAGTCTGTATCTCAAGAGAGATCCCAAGTCTCTTGGCCAAGATCCAATGGAATATCAAATTGCCAATAAGGGGACCGATAAATAATGTGCTTCGCGCTAAAATAATTCTCACAGTTGCGGAACGATCAAAGCCGAGTAACACTAATTTTTCGTCATGAGAGTGGACATTTGTTTAAATATTTAGTACGAAAGTTACCGCTGCTCGAGGGCGGCGCTGTTTCCGCTTAACGAAAACCTTGACGAGTGTTTATTAGACCTTGACGATCTTTAGATACATTTTGGAACTTTGCTTAGCGTTATTAAAATATGTTTTTTATGTTTTTTATGTTTTTTATGTTGGTATCGTGCATCGAAAATTTTTTGTGGAACGCGTCTTTTGTGATAAAGAGTCGCGAGTCATGGAAACGTAAAAGCAGGGATTTATAGGTTGCGGAGTGGCTTTCGAGCGTCACAACAAACACGTCTCAGCAATCCGCTTCGTTATCAATCACGCGTACGGAAACGGTGCTAGCAGCTACGAACAAACCGCGTCGTATAACGAAGCGACATCTTTAGCTTCATCTACATATACGTATTCAAGGGACTGTGCACTCCGCACTTTCAAGTGGCACAATATCGCTGGAGTGTGAATTCTTCGTTTTTTTTTATGCAACGATACGACCACCCCTATTTTTGGCACGCAACACCATAACTCACCGCTAATTTTCCTGGTGGCTTGTACGCGCGTGCGTAAATGCATATGTATGTACAGAGTCTAAAGATGGTGGCTCAAGTCAAATTACTGCAATTTGCGCAGGGAACGTCGACGATTCGGCGTCGAGTGAACTTTTTGAAGTATGGCTATGAGAGGAGAAGTTAGGTGGAGACTTTTGGGAGGATTTTGAAGTATGCACTAGGTACGTTATTGTTAACATATTGTCCCTCGATGGGGATCCAGATATCCTATCTCAGGAATCCAAATATTACACGGGCAAACGGCGTCTCTAATTGGGACTCGGAAATTTCGCTCGGCGGTAAAATCTATTTTCTCTGCAACGCTCGTCGTCCCTTTACCGCAGAACCTCGACACGTCGTATAGCGAGGTTGCAGACTGAAAAATTGACTTCACAAAAATATCTGTGGGCAAAACGTATTAAGGTACCCAGTGCTTCCTCGTTTCTACGAAACTAATAGAAATCGTATTATCCGACACGTACAATGGATTGTACCTTCTTCAGATTTGAATTTTAAAACATTAGTTCTCCATATTCATATCATACGAAAGTATTAAAATCCACTATCCCGATACATAATCCATTTCTCTATTTTCTGCTAAAGTCTTATTCAAATTATTGCATGTGTAACTTTCAGTGCAACAAAGTTGATCTACTGTCGATTTTACAAGGAACATAAACACATCGAATGAGCACAAAGATCAGCGCAGCATCTACAACCGTTCCCGTCGGTAAACGTGCCACGATATAAATATTCAAGATGGGTCCCTACATTCTGCCTCTGGCGGTCCCCGCTCTTGAACATACCCAGGAATTGAGCTCACTCGTACCCATTAGAAGGAGACGATTCCATCCTTACAGTGAGTTGGCCAGGGACGATCGTGGGGGTACGGAAAGACACGACTCTGGTCTCTACGTGGCTCGTGGGTGGGGACAACTGACAGCTTGGATAAAAGAAACCCTCCTGGTGGGGCTGACGCGGAGGGCAGGAACGCAGCACGAAGGAGGCGGGGTTGCTTAGCTGACATCCCGAAGGCAACGGTTCTGTATGCTCAGACAAGTCGTACCCTCCGAAGTGCACGGCTTTTGCTAGACTTTGGACTTCTTCAAATCACTACAGAGACAAACGGTAGCTTTTAAGGTTACGTCGTCGCGAAGTGTCAAGTGAAGTGTGATCTAACGGTGTTACTAGACATTTCTACCAAATACGGAGGTTAGCTTTTTACTATTTATACGTTCACCGTGACGCGAAGGATTGATTAATTTCTAGATAACGTCTACAAGAGCGATTACTTAAGATTACTCACCTGTTCAGAATAGCAGTTCATAACAAAGTAAAGGCTTCATGTACTAAAGCGGTGTATTTATTGTAAACTAAAGAAGATTTGACTATCGTCAAGATGCAGGCGCAGCCCGTGTCCTTGCAAGCACAACGTGTTCAGGGTCTCTATCTCCTGGGTGATAGTTCTGGTATACCTCACAGTGCTGGCAGTTCAGCAAGTAATTCTCCAGATCACTACGAACGTTTCTCACCACCAACACATTTAATGGATCTGAGTAATCCACCCGAGCACAGGGTACTGCCAGGACTTCACAATCATCACCAGGTCTATCCTCAAGGATACTACAGTGTCGTTTACGATAACATGGACGAGAAGCGTTATCAGGAACAACATAAAATGCTCTACGAGCGGGATCTCCAGGGTGATTACGAGCGTCGTCTACACGATCAGTCTCCAAGTTTTCTCTCGGATCACAGTCACAGCAGGGATCACGAACAAAGTCTCTATCTGACACCATCACCACAGATGTATTCCTCCGGTGAGGAAATGACAACGGCTCATCATCCAGCTGCTTATCATCAAACCCAGGATTACAATAAGCACGAAGTGGTCGACTACAAACCCGATGCGACGGACTACAAATCCGAGGTAGTAGAATTTAAGGCGGAGATGCCAGTGGTCGTAGAGCCTTCGTCGACGAAACACTTCGTAGACACGACGAGGGGTGTCACTGCTAAGAGGAAGCGTAAATCCAGCGTTGACAACAGCAACGAATCAGAGGGTGAATCACCATCGGGTACGAAAATCAAAGTGCGCAGAAAGAGCGGTGCTACTTACGAGGAAATTCAAAATCAACGTGTAATGGCGAACGTGAGAGAACGTCAGAGGACGCAAAGTTTGAACGAGGCTTTTGCCGCCCTTCGAAAAATCATACCAACCTTGCCCAGTGACAAGCTGAGTAAAATACAGACACTGAAATTGGCCACGAGGTATATCGACTTCCTGTATCAGGTGCTGCACTGCAATATGGAGAACACCGATGGCTCTGAAGATACAAACGGTAAGGAGACAAAAAATATATTTTAAAAAATATTAGCTAAGCGCTATAAAGTTTTATCATAAATATTCGACGATATCTCCGTCGTCAGGCTTGGCTACACGGGAGACATTATATTTACACGAGGGACGTTTGTTTATCGTGTAAAAGTAATTAAACAGACCCCCGTACTGGATTCTCGTAATTTAAGGGGACATAACCAAGCCTGCACGACGAGGACTCGACGATAGAGCTAGCCATTCCACTTTACCCATATGTATACACACCTAAGAACATATATCTATTATAACAAAAATATATATATATACCTTCATATACATAAGAGGTTATGTTTACCAGTCGTTTATTCTACCGCCGGCTATCCTTATCTCTTCATTCTTTTGTCAACTGTTCCTAAAGCAATCGAATTTATCTCTACCAACGATTGTCTTACACGTATTCATATTCCTAGAAGACAGATGATCATTATTTCACATTGCAAGATTTTCAAGCGTTATCAAACGGTGCCTTGGTTCCTTGGAGCAACAGTTACTTACAAGCCCCCAGAGGCTTCTCATTTAAATCATCCTCCAGTATCTCAGTCAACGGTTGACGCGGTACAAGAGTCCAAGCGCCAGCGCCAGTGCTGACGGTCACAGGAGCATAACTCCACGTGACTAACGACATCGGGGTGCTCTAAAAGTCCAAGAGAGAATCTCATTGGCCCCGTCTCTACGAAAGAGTACTCCTCCGCTCCTCCTTCATTTCCTTTCACGTCCACCTCCGTCGTCGTCAAACTCTATTGTCATTTGTTCCTTTTCTTTTTCTCACTTTATTCTTGAAACTTGTTGACCGTTGTTGCCGCCTTTTTCCAACATGCACAGAAATACTCTCGATTCTTACACATTCCTATTGCACATTTCGTAATATACTCTAGACAGTGGAATTTGCTTAGTGCCTACGGAATTTTACGAATTTTAATGTAACCCGTTTTCATGATCTTTTTGCTACTTTTTGTTTCAGGCGAACGCAGTCCGAGAAGCGCAGTATTGGCTGCGCGTGAAATCACCTCTTCGTCCTGCAGCTATATGGCGCATGAAAAATTATCATACGCATTCAGCGTATGGCGAATGGAGGGCGATTGGAATTCGAATCTTTAAGTGGTTCCTTTTTTTAACAACAAAGGTAACCCGTACGAAAGATGAAGTGGTTTGTACCAAAGTGGAAGGAAGATATATATATGTAAAATTTTATAATATTAGAACGCGTAGATGTATATGAGGATAGCGACACACCATCAGTAAAATTTCTTATTTTCGCTGGTACGAAAATTTCGAAATGACTTTTAGCGATAAGCGTTGTATTATTCGCATAAAAATTTTTTCATGGAATTGAGAAAATTTCATATGTTCCTACAATGAGAAAATTATCCGCAACAAAAAAATCGTGGCAATTCGAATAACACATTTCTGCATTGATTTATCCAATCGATCCATTATAATGGTAATATTGTTATTAAATTGAAATTCTTATTCAATCACACTCGAAGCGTTCTCGGTTCCATGTCTATCGCAAAATTTCGCGAAATTCCATCTTAAACGATACTATAAAACAACCCCTGAACTTCAACGACACCCGGTATCTATTTTTCCCCTCAGCTGTCCGCCCATTTCGAATAAACTAATAATTTATGTTTCCTCGGAGGTCTATTAAGTCGCGCCGGCGACTACTTCGCACTCGACCAACCCCCCTCTCGGCCCCCTCAACCAACCACAACACGTAGATCCACATAATTTCGCATGTTTCTCAAGCGCGAAGATTTGCGCGAAGCGCGGATAACCATCACCCATAAATTCACTTATTAGTGACCCGCGCGTTGCTCAAGTCTCGTTTAAGGAGCGTTCACACACAGTGAAGAATGAAATACCAACCATAGAATTAAGTATCGGGTCGTTATCGATGTTTCCCTTATAGAATGTACATCTAGAACATTTCATTGTCGCCACTTGAGAACGACCTATAGACCTCTTGAGGCTTGCTTAGTAACAACCCTGGGATTTCCCCTTGACTGGTATATATACACACCTACAAGGATTAAGAAAAAGCAATTATTGTTCAAATTTTCTAAGCGTGTCCCTTTTACTGTCCAAGCAGTCCCGTTATACTACAATTTATGACAGTCCACTTCCCTGAGACACGTATCAGATTTCATTTAGTATAATCGCGAATAGAGCATAGGCAAATCTACGGTAGTACTTTATGGAATATATTAATATTACACGCAGATATTACGAATGAATTTTTCAAGATGACGTTAGTCACTTACAAAATTCTTACAAGGGAGACCCGTGAAGAGAAAAAGAAAGAGAGGGGGGGGGGGGGGGCAAGGGGGTCTTCGTCAGCCAAGGGATCCGTAAGGAAAACAACGTAAAAAATTAACGAGCATTTTGGCGCCCATCGCTACCCGTCCCGACGCTCGGGCACAATATTATTTTTTTTCCCCCTAAGATGACAGCAGCCTTTGCCCAGTATAGAAAAGACGTACTTCCACATGATCCATACTGCATAGGACTGGTAAAGCATCATCTCCTTATTTCGGCTTTATTTACAACCACAGTTTCTGTCTTTTGCATGTTGCTTGGAGAGATGACTTCTACATGATTATGAGATCGACGCCTGGCGTCAATACGTATACCCATGGTATATCCCCCCCTCCCCCTCTACTCCAGTTTTGTATGCCTACGTCCCTGCGTACACGACCGTGTGAATATTTCGGATGGAGTTAGTTATTTTAAACCAGCCAAAGCAAACTCTAGAGACGCGTTTGACTCGCTTAACGAAGACACGCCACGTTAGGGCCACGACTCGACTTTATTACCGCGATGAATCTGAAGGAGAAAGAATGAGAAGGGTAGAAGAAGGGAGAGAGAGAGAGGGTAGAAAAAAAGGAGGAAAAAAGTAGCGGGAAAGTTTGAAATATATATGTGGATATATTCGATGCTTAACGGTCCTGACTTTGTGTATGACCGGAAACAGTGACCTTATTGCGCAGCGAGGTTGCGCATCTCTTCCTGCTTTTGATGTCTCTTGATTAACTCGTTTATTCCCTTTGGAATTTATAGTATGTGAATTTGTGCTTGAACTTCTTCTTGTTGTCCTCTTTCATTTTATACGCCTTACGCAGAACTGTATTTAACTAATAGGTATCGTAAATCTCTTTGGATTCAATTAGGAGAGATATTCGAGTCGACGTCGTAACCTCTCGAACCCCCTGAACCTACTGGAAGACGTCTCGGGCGTCGCGGTGTTATAAAAACAAACTTAATACGATCCCCTTTCGCTTTGCGCCATGTTGCATCTACTGGACTTGGATGGACTCAAAGGAGAAACTGGTGGTGTAATTTTTTTGGAGGAATCTTTTTTTGTCGGTATTTTCCATTTTTCGTCTTGATCTCTGACCCGCTTTTCTTTTTTTTTTCGCACTTTTTCTTTGGATCTTAAAGCAGTTCTCTCTTTCTCTTGGTATTCGTAATCCCGCCAAAGACCATGTAACGAATGGACTGGCATTTGTCTACATGTTGTATACGCAATCGAGTACCATAATTCTTGGACACCCTATAGATATAAAGCGTATGTATCCGCGGCTCGGGTAAAAAGAAAAATATCCGAAAAGAAACGTGACAGCTGCGTTACTTCGTGGGGGCCTAGACAACCTTCTGAGTTGGTAAACGGACAGTTGAGCCAATTTCAAAATATCTTATGATCATCCAGCTCTTAGTGTAAATAATATTTTTCTGACATATTAGTAATGTCTAGAAATTGCAAGAAGTAAAAAATAGAAAAGTATTGCGAAACCACCTTGTGGACCCACTACGTAGAAATTGGAGAGAAACACGAAGAAATTCAATCAGCACTCAAAACGAACCCACCTAGTATTATTCTTAGAAAGATAATCCCCATATACGACATATTTATTTAGTATTTCGCGAATTATGGCTCTGGTGATTATATTCTATAATTTTACTTCGTTTATTAAGCTATTCAATTAATGCAGTAAAAGCAGCTTTCAATTAGATCGATTGAAAGTTTATTAATAAATCATATATATCGATTAGCGCTGGAAGCACAAAGACGGTTACGCCGTCTAAAGCTCTGTCCCTAGTCTTAAGTTAAGTTAAAAGGGCGGTAAATTTAAATCTGTAATCCAACAATAGGTCAAGTGCCTTAAACGTGCCTTGACTCATACAGCTAAAACACCAAAGATTAACTGTACATACACTTATACTACCTATATAAGACTTGAAAATTAATATTTTCTCGACTACCCGTTACAAACCGGATATCCCGGGCTATGATATGTATATTTTGCTACGAGAGTTTATCAGTGCCTTAAGACTGTACATACAGTTATATCAATGTATATTTCGCAGCGTTTTAACATTATTAATTATATCACGTATAGTATTATAAGACTACGACTTTGTGGTGCACATCGGTGGGCCGGATAATGCAATAATTTATTACATTAAAAAGCAACGAGCAGATCGTCCGTATGTATTACAATGAAAAGAAAAAAGATCTTTCGTTTCCTTTTTTTTTTTCCTTTCATTCTCAAAAGTGTCTCATTGGTACTTTTAACTTGACCCGCGTCCAATTTGTCACTGCCAATTTTTGATCAGGCTGTAAATAACCAACGCTATTGATGCGCACCGCTTACTTTCACGGTTATACAATTGTACATAAATGTTACTATAAGACAAGCGTCTAGTTTTAAGCTGTAGTCGAAATTAGGTGTATTCATTCCGCCGTTATTGTCGCCGTGCATCTCGTACAGAGCACGTTGCTACGTCGCCTTCGTATAAGATGATTGATATACACGTTTATATATTGTACAGTATTTTTATATCAGGTTCGTCACTATTAAAATAAAAATTTTCATCAAATTAATAGACGGTTTATTAATTGTTAGTAATTGTAAAATATTCAATTATCCATTACCTATGTATGTGTTGTGTCCTATTGCTTGAAATACGGGACCAGTGACATCATCCCTGTTAAGCGTAGCGCCTCAATGCGCGTCTCTATGATGACAGTGAATGCATGAATGTTCTTCTTACGTGATAAATCATTAAACCTGGCAAAAGCTCCAACGTCCTGGTATCGTTTGCCGGGTGCAAGATTCACGATAAATAATTTACCAAGCGCCTTGCAATCACGCCGGCCTAATGGATTAGCCGGGCCAGTGCAAATATTATTGCAAGGAAGCTCAAGAGGTAAACGCCCACGAGCAACGTCATTGGTCGAAGCAACGTCATCGAGATCCTCGACAGCCAATCAGCGTAGTCCCTTTCCCCCATCCTCGTGACATACACGCAACAATGGCAATTTAGTCTTCTCTTTGTAGTAATCAGAAAATCATTCCTTTTGGCGAATCTTCCATCGGAGATTATTTGGTAACACCTGAATGCAATGCGTTATAAATTATTAGTAAAAAAATGTTATTTACAATCATATCTATTTGTAATCTTGACAAATTTGTAATGCTGAATTTTAAGTTTTGAGAAATATAAATAGTCGTTCAAAAAAATAAATAAATACAGTCGCACTCGTGTAAAGGGACTTTACGTGTCATCCGGAATTTTTTGCGATCGTCAGTAGCTGCACTGCCAGACGCAATAATCGTTAATAGCTCGTCGGCACGCATTATGACTTTTTCTCCTTGAATTGTATATATATCTACGTATCAAGCAATGCACACCATTAGTGACTATAATAAGCGCTGTAAATGATAAAACTAATAACAACGACGCGAGGCTGCTAACATAAAGAGAAGAAGACCATGTAGTTCAAGAGAATACAGAAATAACATAAACACCTAGAAAAGATTGAGGAGATAAATAAAATCATCACAGACAATCCGCGCGTCTCTTAAGAACCTTCATTTAAATCCTCTCCTGGTAAAGAAATGTCAAGAGAAGCGCAAGCTAGTCGGAAAGAAGTCAGACGGTTTCGACTCATAAAACAGTCTCCGGTGGCAACGGGGAGAACAGTCTGGTATCTCGTGGTCGACCAAGAAATTTGAGAAAGTTTTCCCAGACTAAAGATAGCACAGAATGATCATTTCAATTAAAGAGATCATGTGTCTTTTCATCGCACTAGGATTAACAATAAATACCATTTGAGATAATTCCTAACAGATACGATACCCATAATTCATACGTTATTGACAAGATAAAAATATGTCCTGATCGATAATCTCGTTACTCGTCTTAACTGATCCGAAGATCTAATAATCGAACGATCATTTGAACCACGTGGTTAGATGATCTAGAGTCACTTATTACTTAAATCACGGTAATTCTTGTCACGTAGATGTTGTCTCAGCAATGGTCGATTCCACGTATATAGTTGAGATGTTGGAACTGGCTTCATAGATCCTAATGGATCGTATTTCATAGCTATCCAGGTTCCGCCGTTTATCCGCGTGGTTGTGACTGTTATTGGGACAGTAAAGCAGTCTGAGTTATGTAGCCAGTAGAGGTATCTCATATATGATCCATACCCTGGTCCATACTGGTACCAATGTACAGAAACATGCACGATAATAGGTGCCTCTACGACGACTAGCGCCGCGCATGAGGTTTCACTTACCGGCAAGATCGAAATAGAATACCGGGTTTCCCCCCCAGTTTCCTTCTTTTTTTTTCTTTCTACGGTTCTCCCTCGCACCCCTTTCTCCCAGCGTTCCTTTTCCTCACCGATTCCTCTTTTCCAGGCTACACACCTATAAAACACGAGCAATCAGAGTTACCATAGGTTTTGTCAACTTATGAGACTTCATCCACCTGAAGATGATCTTGCTACTGGGATGCTGTCCTCTACGTCTTTGTATTTCCAATCGTTGATGGAATCCAGGAAGGACTTCTGGGGTCAACTTCGACAGCTCATTAAGAAACGTAATGAGGTACTCTCCCTTGGTTAATTATCAGAGAGGGACTGTTTAGGGTGCCTTGGTTATATAGGGTAGCTGGAAGGGGGTTAGGATCCCCATGACTAGCTTGACTGACTCCTCTCATCTCGCGCCAGGAAACGGGATGTAAAGCGATTCCTTGAACTATTCCAGGGATTGATGACTTTTTAAATTGCCTCTATGAAGAATTCCAATGGCTACCCCATAACGGTGTGGTACATAGAAACTTCCGGTAGTATGGACATTGGACACCCAGTTGACTTCTCCTTGATCCTGAGCGTGTACCATTCGGTTGTACCTTTACAAGAAAGGAGGTAATTTTAATAGCTAGTAAAATTCCTTGAAGGAAATATCCTCAATAAAAGTTATTTGTTACACGGATTAAGGTATAACGATTACTATACCTATACTGAGATATACTCATGAACCTCTTACTTATGGTAAACGAGCGTAGTATGAATCACTCAAAGGAAACGGTACGTACTATCCGTGTAAAATATAGTAGTACATATTCTCGGTACTCTTTGATGTCAGGGCCGTAATTAATTCGTGCAGTCGAGTAAAATTCAATGTATACGATAATACGTCGAATATGAGAATAATTCGGTGAGACTCGTAAATCCGATTCCCAGCATCCTGCTGCAGACATGTGGATCTTATTTGCGCAGGACCTCACCCGAGACGGAGATGTCCTGGCGCCTTCTATGGGGGATGATGAATATCCCATGGGCGTGCTCAGGACACGAAGGGTAGCTCATAGTACCCGCCTACTGCATACTCAATAATTCCAGGATCTCTGCTGCCACCACTTCCTTGTTATTTCGCGGTCGGATAAATTGCTGTTTGCTTCTTTTGTGGGATGTTTTTACGGATTACACGGATCCTGGATGGAATCGTTCTTGCGTGACACATGCTGCCTGAAGAATATTCCAAAGTCACTGCCAACACGACAAATTCAAAATTAAATGTATGAACAGAGGCGAGGAAGAAAAAATATTTTTTTCCTACCATCCTCTCTTCACAATTCTCTGTGCCAGACTGAGTTAGGAAATTAATATTTCATTTCATTTCTTTCGTTGGATTTAATTTTGTCGTTCTTCCTTCTGCAGCCAAACTTCAGGAAGTGGTTCGATTGAAAATTCTCAAGGTGGGTCCACCTATTTCTGGACGAGATGCTGGCTCAAATACGGCTGATGCTGACCGTTTACAGGATGCCTTCTTCCTCGCGAACGAACACGGACAACGCGGCATTCACTGGAGATTCTAAGGTTTATCGGAGACTTGGTAAATCGTGGATCGTGAATGCCGCAACGAGAATAGTCACTGTTACTTCTTACGTTTTTTTTTCGAAATGATCGGTTCTATGTTTTGTATTAAGCTATAAGTATTAGTCATTAATTATGCTAATATTATTTCATATCTTTTTACGAATTGTAGTATAATGTATCTAGTGATACGTATTTATATTTTTTAAATAGGTCGTTTTCATTCTAGCTTACCAAGTAGAGGTGTCATTCATTGTGCGATTTCTTAAGCAAATCAATGTATTTCACAGGTTTATAGCGTAAACTAATGTACACCTTTATTCACATAATGCGCTAACCTCTATAATGTATTATTCATTACGTCTCCCATTTACAAGTAAGGTGCGAAATGATTTATGGTTGCGTGAAAATATATCTAGGAATTGTGTCGATGAGGCGCTTTTTAAATTGGAAAAATTTACACAGAGGTCGACACTTTTGTACAGTTTGGATGCGGTCGTATGCGGAATAGGTTTCATATTTTTTTTGTTCCTGGGATTACGATGGAAAGCTGCTACCAAATCGATTTCGTATTAATAAATTAATGGTAAAACAGCAAACAACGATGAAAACTCATTGGACATTGATCTAATGTCAAATGACTGTGTGATAAAAAATGTGAAATTACATTTTATTTATAACTCGGGACACTAAATGGAAGAAATCCATAAGAGAGAAAAGGAAAATATCTTATTAGTAATCTACGCTATAACGACCCTACCTGTTTGTTTAAATAATAAAAAAAAATACAATTACAGTATTATAAGTAGAAGAAAAAGATTTGCTAGGAGATACTCAGGATGAAAAAATATTCATATCTTTTTTTTTTTAATCACAGCGACGATATCGAAATATTCGCTCGACAAATTATTTCAAATTTGACGCTCTTTATGAGTTATGATATTTGTATTTTTTTTCCATCGTTTATTTACACTTTAATCTACTTCGACTTTGCATATTCAAATAGTACTAAAGCACTATTTATCATTTAAGTACTAAGTACCAAGTACTAAAGTACTATTCAT
>JARPRH010000403.1:3996204-4009864 GCA_031763665.1 Calameuta haemorrhoidalis | reverse complement strand
CTTCCTCAGAACGAGTTAGGCAGATTCAAGAAAAACTAGAAGAATTCATTCAGGCATTGAACAAAGAAAAGTGAAAGGAACGAACCACGAACGAGTACGGAAAAACCGAAGTTGCATCTTGTATAAAATGTCTATAAAGTCAATCCGGGTGGTTGACTGTTCTATGCCTGCTTAGAAACTATTGATATTAGCATTTAAGTCATCATACTAGGCATGTTCTTCGGTCGGGATTTGAATTCTTCAAATACCATTATATCGAACCGTTTAGCATTTTTTAAATTTTGGAAGCCTACAAAGCCCGACTTAGACCATACAAAAGTGACGCAAAGCGCTTTCCTCACATTGTATCGATACGTATGAACCTTAGTTCTGGACGTAATGCGTGCGTGAAAAATTGCAGTTCGATCGTGTAAATCGAACGAGCAGATACTAAGCCCGGACGTACCATTCTACGTTACAATGTATAGAAAACCTTGAAATGTTGGAAAAAATTGTAATTAGCGTCCGATATGTACAAGCGTTGTTATGAGAATCCAATTAAAATAAATATAAAAAAGTCATCCTTATCATACATGCCAATTTCGCCGTTGACTGAAGATTAAGAACAACAATATTTTTTCTGGCGTTTTAGACAATATCAAAAGTATGGCGCTAAATAGTAGCGGCGAGTCGGGAAGTAGTATTTTGTGATCATCACCTCCGTCGATAATGCGTATCCCGTCGTAGCCGAGCTGAACGTGATCATGAACGTGTAGCTTGGCAGACAGAGGGTTTCTGCTACTTACCGTTGGTTTCCACGATTTAGCGCCATGCTTTTGGTATTGCCTAAAACCGTAGCGTTATGCATCTTACTGCTCATCTCTAGTATACATATGTATATATCCAATAATATTTTACTACACGTCCCGCTCCAAGCTATGACCGAATTTGAAATTTAATATCCATCGGCAGCTACAAAAAAAACAGTAACTTTTCACCGTTTTTTCCATTTCCCATCAACCCTTAGTAATAATGTAAGTCCAAGCATCCCTTTGCAGCGTGTTCGCTATGTATATATATATATATATACATTCCCATACAATAAAGGTGAGCATGTGATCGTTGCAGCGCCGGTGTACGATAACGCAAACGTTACGTCAGAGAGTCACTCACTAGTGGGTAAGAGAGAGAGAGAGAGTGAGTGAGAGCGCTGATGTGAGAGGGGTAAGCGACAAAGGGTGATGGGGATGGTATTACTGGTCACCCAGCGTAAGCAGAGGGGTTGTCTGGGGTAGTATTCCTTGCGTGAGATGCGAGTGGGGATGCACGGCGTGGGCGCCAGGGAATAACAGTGGGGGTGGCACGTCAATAGGAGAGTCCTCGAGGGTTGTTGGTGGGGGGCTAGGTAAGCTCGATAGGGGTGGTGGTAACGTCGAGGCCACAGAGAATGTGCAGGAAGCCCGAGTGTGAGGGGGGGGGGGGGGTGACTCTCACCGGGAAGCCAAGGTAGGGGTTTGGGTAGGGCAGAGTAGGGTAGCATAGGGGTGGAAAGCTCGGATAAGAAGGAAGGGACTGTGGAGCCTCGGCGCACCGCCACCGTGTCGCACTAAAATGTGACTCGAGGCACCGAGCGTACCGAGCCCGAAATTCCATTAGTTTAGGAAAGTACGTACACCTTGGATCTCCCGCGGTCGAGAGGAGCGAAAGAAATAATAATAATAATAATCGGGGATATCCTTGAGAAAAAATCTCTACCGCGCGAGCCCTTACGTGCACTGAAGTATACATATCATTTTACTCTAGTTGAAGAAGAGGGAGGGAGAGAGAAAGAGAGAGAGAGAGAAAAAGAGAGAGACAGAGAGATAGCCGAGAAAATACGTAAGCGAAAGAGAGTGAGAGAGAGAGAAAGAATATGTATCTCGAATGAAAGAAGAACGAGAAAGAGAGGAATATTAGATTGAATAGTGTGTGTGTGTGTGTGAGAGAGAGATTAAGAAAACAAAAGTGAATAGGAGAAACAAAGACAACAGTGAGATTATCTAGTAGATCGGGAATGAGAGAGAGAGAATTAGATTGAGGAACTAGAGCGGAGTGTATATACATTGCCTCCTTGGTAAATTTTCTTAATGTACTCGATTGCTACTACCTGTCATTACGGATGGAAAATAATCGCGTGTAATCGATGACTGAGTGACATCATACGAAGTGGCTGACAGCTGGGTTTTTTAAAATATAAATAGTGATCCTTGTGACGGCGTGACGTGAAGGAGAGCGGGGAAACGCGAGAACAAAGGAGTAAGAAAGTACGTGAGGAGAGACCAAGGTAAGTCTTGTTGGATTATTTTCGATTTTATTTTTATTTGTGCACGAATTTATCATTGGCCATCTTGACACGCTTGCATGCTACTTACGTATACCTTTCCTTGTGTATTCTTATGTCTTTTCCTTGTCACTCTGATTACCTATTGTCATTCACATTGGTAACAGACATTGTTTCTAATATTAATACGTACGTGTTGCATCGTTACTGTCTACTCGTTAAAAATATCTGAAGAGAACTTGTATTACTTACGTAGCCCTTCGTAGAATAAAAAGAGGTTATGTGTGACTTACCACCAGTTCGATTACCGTTAATGCATATCTCTTGTCACAATTGATATTTCTTTTTCTTAATCCATTTACGTGTCTCTACGAAATTATTTGAATGTGTAATTGTACATATGCTCGCCATTTCTTCCCGACGGCTATTAACCCGAACCTTTCTGAACGCGTCCTCGATTACGAGAAAATTATGCAAATTCGTCATGTCCTTTATTTAGGTCGAGTACATTTGTCATTAGATTTGTATGTTCGATATACCATTTTCACTATTAGTCTGATACGTTTTTGACTTATGTATTTCTTTTTCTTCTTCTTTCGCACTGATTCTGAGTCTCGTATTTCGTACCATGGCTAATCTAGAGTTGTAAGTTATCCAAATCGAAATACCCACTGAATTCGTGGCAGTTTCAGCGGGCATCGATCCGTCCGCCTCTCTTTTCGCAATGAATTTTCGCTTGCGCATCATCCCCTTTGCCTACCCAGAGACAATTTTGTATACACATAGAATATTTTAGGTTAACGTAAGCGTCAAAGTACGAAAATAATACGGATAGAAATTAAATTGTCTATAAGGCTTTTTGATACTTGTTGAGTTGGCAACTATTGAAAGCGTTGAGTTTTTCTAACGATTCTTTGTATTTGAATGATATTATGTATTGTGTGTGTATATGTATGTATATGTATATACATATATACACACACATAAGGTGTCGTTATATTGTTGTCGAGGACAGGGGTTGTTAGCTAAAATCGATTGTGGCTGCAGCTATTATAAACAGGTTTCGACTGACAGGAATTTTGTGACTACAAAATTTATTGTTTTGTTTCGATTAATTATTTTCAAAGTAAATTAAAATCGGAATGTTTTTACGGTTTGAGATATAATCGTTTAACTTTCTTTTTTCGTATTTACCACTCATCATATTTCATTGCAACTATCAGTAATGATTAGACTTTAGTATGGTTTGAGCGGAGAAACAATAATCGCACTAAGAGAAAGTTAGAAACGTCCGCTTAATCCGTTTAGATCGATCGAGTGGCGCTCGTTAATTCAATTCCATTTTCATGGCCGTGTGCGACAACCCTCCTCGCATGTTAGATTCTCAACGATGTGAGGTTGACGTTTGTACGAGTTTTTTCCCCCTTTTTCGCCAAGGCAAGTAACTTCATATACTTATGTCTACCGGAATGTTGAGAAAAATTAAGTGGAGTTTTGAAAAAAAAAAGAAATTAAGTTCAAAGATAAACATAATGACGCTCGTGAAATTTATTTGTATCAAGCTGTAAAAAACTTGCTGTGTCGAAACATGGAAAAATATTTTTCCAGAAAAGTTTGAGTAATGTGGCTGATATGAAATTTTTATCGTTTCTTTTTCATAGAGGGATTGTTTTATAGCCTCCCCTTAGCCCTTTTACTCACTTCATATCCCATTTCCTATAGAGATCAGTTATGTTTATATCGAATCCCGGGGGTTTAAGCAGTACAACGATTTGGAATCTTAACACGGTTAGGCGGCACCTCCAATATTTCGTAATGTTGCTAAAACAACCCCTTATACATATATATGATATGCTAATGAGTTCCTGGGAATTATTAAACCCTCTATACATGGGGAGACTGGAATTTGGATACGGTGCCTCTGCCGTCCTTGGTACTTCCTCTTGAGTCACGTGTTCTGGAATTTGTTTAACTAGAAAGCGAATGTTGTCGTTTTAGGCGATATTTTCCCTTGGACACTTGATATGTCATATGGTAATTTTGGTTGGTCGTATATTGTAAAATTATTGAAATATTAAGACTGAATATCAATTATGAGATCTTAGGGGGTTTTTGAAATTATACGTCATTTCTTATATTTTCAACTTTTGTTGGAAAACGATTGAAAATTTATCTGCTTATCTTTTTTATCTCGAGTTTAACTATTGCTAAACTCTTAATGTTCATTCAATTTCGTCGTCTGTTATTATTTCGCAGCAAAGGTAAACTTTGTGGAAATAATAGTGTATGTCTGTGGGAATATGGTCCAGTGCAAGTCGATGGGAAATGGAGACTATAGGAGTACTAGGCAGGAAAGTTGGTTCGATAGTTTGCGAAAAAGAGAAGGTCGGAGAACCCGTTGTGTGACGGCTTTTGTTTCTTGAATCCTGAAACCAAACTGAAGAACGTTAACCTGAATCCCGTGAATTGCGGACAAACGATTTCACTCTAGGTCTCCCCTTTAGGGTATTTTTGATCATTTTTTTTCTTTCTTTTTCTTGAACAAGTCGATGCCCATGCGGTGCACTGTTGAAGGACATAATCGATGAACGAGTGGTGGATGAAAATAAATTATGAAAATTTGTATACCTAAATTGTAAGTAACTGTGCGGAATATTGATGGTTCTTGATTTTAAAAAACTACTTGTTAGAGTTCGATACCTGCTATTACGTGAGAATAAAAAAAAATGGGATATTTTACGAGTGTTCATAAAAAATTTACGTTAAACCTCTTTTATTTTTGAAAATTCGAAACACGTTTTTTCAAAATATTGACAATTGTTTTAAATGTGTAATATAATTCAGATCACGAGAATGGTCCTGAAATTTATTAGATGTAAAAAAAAAACTTTTTTTCACAGTATCGCACATTCATTTCCTCGGCATTGAACCAATATTGCACAGCATGTTTAACCTGGCTATTTGAAAAAAGCTTGACTATGAATCAGCCGGTTACGCTTACATTGGAAGCAATCGTTAAAAGCGAGAGAAAGAGAGGGAGGCGAATTTAAAAAAAAAAGATAGAAACAGCAGATAAAAAATAAACTAACCTGAGCACAATCCTCGTTGAATTTTGCATGGTTCGCAGAGTGCGATAATCTTCAGGAAACATGCAAAGTTCCTCACGTTCAGTAAACATTAGATACGAGCCATTTTGCTTAAGGGCGATACAATTTCCAAGATTTAAATAAATAACGTGACTGTCTACTAAGTAAATTGAAAAAATCGTCTATTCCTTCAATGAAAAATATTCCTATCACGAGAAAGCAAAGTCGACCCAACCTAACCTCCAACAATCTATTGGACATGCATATGCATGTAACGACGCTGAACAGAAAAGCACAGAGCCACAGGGAGCTTAAAATCGTAAAACACTTTGAAATTCACACGGCGTTGAAAATGCCGCTTTATTAAAGCAGGTTCATCGAAGCGACTCTAGAGTGTCAACAATCGTGGCTGGCGATGTATGTATGTACGCGGCGCCGTACGAGCTATTGGCAAATGGCGGTCGCAAAGAGTTTCGGCTGTGAATATTCGTGCTGTAGCCAGCAGGAGGCGGCGTTACAGACTAATGGCGGATATAGACATGACCGAGGGACAAAAGGAAAAAGTAGGATACAGGACTGAGAAGAGAAATGTAATAAAGAACAAAGATAAAAAGAAAGCCAGTAACAGAGATACGAAGACAATTGTACACAGCCAAAAGTGAGTAGGTACACGTAATGGATTGAGTACACGTCCAAGAATATCTCTTTTTTCCCTTTCATATATTATACTTCCTTTCTTTTTAAAGCTAAAAGCCTCTAAGGTATATTCAACGATTACTCTGTTCTTTACCAGTCTTTGCAATCCTTACCTTTATTGTCCGTTGCGATTCGCTATCCGTTACAGAAGGAAAACCAAGCCCTACGGTACTATAGTAGGATATACAGTGGATACCTAACCTCACTCTGTGAAGCCAGTGATGAACATGTCAAACCTTATCTTGGAAAAGTCAGAGATGGTGATATTCCTCGTTGCCTGTTGCATATCCTTGCCGTTATCCTCGGACATGGAAAATGAATACGTATAGAATACAATTTACATACTTATCAGATATTGAAAAATACTTTGCATTCGTGTTCCTCACTTTTATATAAAAGTCCCATGTGTTATTTATCTGCCTGAATACACTCTCGCCAATACTAGGGACGTCGCTTACTATTTATATTCATACTTGGCTGTGTTGGCTTATAGGTTAGGTTGAATTTCACGAATAAATATTCAAACAGTCCTAGCTAACCGCCGCGCAGTCCCTGCGTACCAGGTTACGCTACGGATTATATTAATTACGACGCGACACGAATTATCCCGTACCATTAATGATAAACTATTCCGATTTTGATTTTCCTTATCATTATCAGATAAACAATAAGTGTGTCTGGAGAATATAAAATGGCGTATTAATACTGGCTATACATATGTACATGTTTAATACGTAGGTAAATTATTTTCTCTATAAATATTTAGATATATTGTTGTGCTACCGATTACCACGATATTTTTATTCTTGAGTATCATCCTGCTTTTCCATGATGATTTTCATGACTATTGTTTTCCACGATCTATTCTATGCTTTTTATGTAATTATAAAAAAAAAATATATTCCTTTAGGCAATTTTTGTTCTCATGGTGAATCCCCCTTGTCGTCGTAAGTAGGATCTTTGATGTTTAGTCAAGGACGAATGAAAAATTCTTTTAGAAAAAACTTCAATGCTCTTTTTGTGTTTCGCGTAGTATACATGAATATCTTTTTCAGATGCAATATAGAGATTATTTTTTTTAACTTATCATAACGAGATACGCATTCTCTGTTATTTGTTGCGAGAAAATAGTTTGTTGTTATTATCATCGTTATGAATATCGTATGAAAAATCTAACGTTGATTTATATGTATAAAAGTTTATATATTTTCTTGTGTCCTTTTTCGTATTTTTTCTGTATAAAGATCTAATAAAATGGAGGCTTCCGCTTCCCCGCGAGGACTTTCCTACCTTTTTTGTTTTTCTTTTCTTTTTTTTTCTTTTGTCTTATCTAGCGTTCAAACACCATCTGACGTCGGTTCGTAAAACTTTTACGATTACTCCATGTCGTCACAGGCTTTGTAATACGTGATGAGGAACATAAAGTAACTATACGGATGACGTTATTGGAGAAACAATTTATCTTGCGGAAGAACGAGTACGATGATGAAGAACTCTTCATACGATCTTCAGCAGAAAGCAAAAACTCCGGAAATTAAATAATATCTCATTGTTCGATAAATATTTTCGGAGCATATTTTTTCTGGACACCCGTTACGTCGATTCGGTATGCATACACAGAATCACTGCGAATGAAATTTAATTGTGGAACATTGCAAAGTTATCGTTAAGCCGTTATTGTATATATAATGTTACAGTATAGTAATACATATATTTGTATTTGTATTAATGCTCATAGGCTGCACAAAGTCACAAATCCGTTGTATTTGACTCGACATGAGATTACTGCCAAGCGAACCGTTAATAAAGTTGTCTTACGTAATAAATTTCACGGCGACCAATTTGCAGAAACTTTTCGCAATTTCGTGCTCCAGGATACATACAGATATACTAACCTACCTCAAGTGACGAATCGACGCGTCGTTGCCGGATGCTGTATACCCATTCCGCACCAAGCAGCCGAAGCCAATGAATTGGCACTTCCTCCTCTCAAGATAAGGGAAATGCGCCGTTATCACGAGTAAATTAAACGAGACGAGTGTGTCTGGTCTAATACGAATTTTCCAATTTCCTGTGAATGAAGGTGTACGCGATCAAGTGTCAGCAGCCGGTTTCATCCTTCCTTTTCAATAATTTTCTTACCCTGCTGAACGACTAATGAGTACTGGCATTTCTATAATTATACCGGTTCCCTAAATAGACGTAGAAATTATAGAGAACTGATAACGTCAAAGTATCACGAATTTGCTGTTAGACATCATCTTTCATTCTTTTTCAATCTTTTCATGGAGACGTCACGACGCGTGCGAGGAAAATTCAAAGTAAACTAAAAGCAAAATTTTCGGTCTCTCTACTGATCAAAAGACGCCGAGCGCCATCGTCGTAACTTCTATGAAAGCGTAGGTCTCTTTATGCCACTGCCAAAGAGAACGGGAAGACATTTCTTATGCTGGTGCCCGCCATTAAATTGCCTACGACAAAGCTTGGAAGCTTTACTCATTGCGCTGTTATTAATAGTTGGAGCCCCTGTAGGCGTCCTTAGTAAAGGGACTGGATGCTTTTGTTTTCCTTTTTAGAAAATCTTGCAGATTTTTTTTTTGATAGCTATTACAGACGTCTGGTAAAGAAGTGGCTGCTAAAACGATCCTGCGGCCTCGTGAAAAATTCTCGCGAATTATGGTTGAGCTAGGTGAAAGCCAAAGGCCGCCTTTTTGTTCCTCCTTCTCGTGCACTCGTCTCAGTCTAGGTTGGGTGCAATATTGGTTGAGGTTAAGTAGGAGGCTATAGATTGTACCTGGCTGGACGCCAAGTGCTAGGCCTGGATATTATCTATCTTCTCGCCTGAATATATTCAGGCCTGCTGTTACGGAGTTGCTTATTACAAAGGAGAAACGCGGCCAAACTGCTTCTACACTGTTATGATATTTGAATTTGAATTTCTTTTTCTCGCCAATATCGCTACGAGTTTCCATTACTTGTTTTTGCTTACGTTTTATTGTATCTCTTCTAATATTTTTAGGTTTTCAGATTCGAATTCAGAGATCTGATTGGCTTTGTACGTATAGGCTTCCGATTGGCCTGTCTAAACCAATCAGATTAATTGATTTCACCTCGTTCTGATTTAAATGTTGCCAGAAATAATTTACTGCGAGAGCGATTTCAATTCTTAAAAATTGTCTGAGACTTCCAACTGAGTGATTATCCAATAATTTTTCATCGTACCGTTTGAAAACGATAATAGCATGTTCATCATACTCCATTGCGTGACTGATTGATGATTTTAATTCTCTAATGACTAACTCGCGTTTCTAGTGACATGCGGTATTCGACGACTCAGTCTACTAGGGTTCTTTGATGAATGATTAAAGAGGTTCTGGGTACGGTAGCAGCTCAAAATGGAGGACAAGGAATTGTGATGCAGCACAGCTTATTAAGTCCCACTAGATTCCACGTAAGACTTCCAGGTGAACCTAACCTAATCTAACCTACAACAAATATTTTTATCAAACAAGCAAATACATAACCTTCCCGACAAGCACGTACCCGAAATAACCTCAAAATCGCATACAAAAAAAAAAGTTCACCAATAGAGCCAAGAAGTGCTTGAGACTCTCAGCGAATACTTGATTATTTCTACCCAGGTCAAGGAAGTGTCCGAGGAGAAGACGGAAACGTATTTTTTTTTCCCCCCTCAAGTATCTAGGTCACCAGGACGTAACGTAATGGTCGTACTCGTGTCTTGGTTGATTTCTAACCAGGCAAGACTGAACAAACGGCTCAAGAAAAGTGGAAGTGAAGTAATGGATGGCGCGACTGAGAGTCAAGGGAAGACAAAAGATGGCAGAGGAGCATAGCTGTACTAAGGGCGGTACAGTGGTAGATAAATAAAAGGAAAATGAACTAGAAGAGGGTCTAACTGATCGTTCGCGTGCTCTTTACCTATCTGTCTGAAGCGTTACGGAACATTGAGATCAAATGCCAATGGCGTCGAGTAGGGTGAGTGAAGATATTCTTTTGTCTCTTCACATGAAAAATTAGCGATTGTACGTTGCTTGTCAACAGAGTCACTGATTGGCTGATTTTAATATAAGCATGACTGATCATAATCTGCAACAATTCCATTACCTTTTCTATGATAATGATTATTCTGAAACAGTAAATATTGTAGAATACGTACAATCTTTGAATAAATTATAACAGATGTTCAAAATAGCCCCATTCAGCTACGTTTCGTTAAAACGCGTTCTGATTGGTCACATTACTGCAACTTCAACCTTGATTATCTCGTAATTCTTAGAAATGGTTACCCTACATCCCCTACTGAAGGTTTATAACAGGGTTGGACTTACTCACCCTTAATACAGCCATTTCTCACGTATCCTTTCGAAATTGGCTTTTTGACAGCCCTCTCAAATCCTCTCACCTGTTATACCTACCAAAATCATCCCTTAGTACTGGTATCCCTCGGGAATATCCGTAGGAGTTCGTTCGATATCCGCTAAACCACAAATTTGGCAGCACCGTCGTATCTTGAATATGAATTTCTATGTCTATGTGGAATAATTCCTCGTTCTCCCAGGGAGGTTCAGGTGTACCACCCTTGAAATAGATAACACTCTACAGGAGAATATTTGAGATGAAATATAGTTTTCGTTATCATTATTGTTATTTTTATTGTTGTTATTATTATTATTATTATTATTATAGCTAAACTTTAACGTGCTTTGAATATTTTTTCTTAATATTTTAAACATTTCTTTAATAAAATTTGCATTACTATTTTCGCATTTCATGGTGTATGTACATAGATATATCCGTACGAATGACTTTATATTGCGTATTTATTGCTCTTCTCTGGGTATGGCAGGACCAGATCGAGGGCCATCTTCTCAAGTACTGAATGGTATTATTACCCGCACGTCGATTCGCAGTTATCGATCCGTTTGCGAAAACGCTAATTGTATTTTGGAACAATGTTATCAGGATAACTGCCACGAAAAAGTGCCATTGGAATTTTGTGGCTTTTGTTATAGAATCGTGATAAGCGAGTAGGTGGTTACGAGGTCACGGATTCCTTTGACAGGTCATCCGAATGTTGAATACCTGTATACTTGATATACGTACCAGAAGATTCGAATAAAATGGGACAAAAGCAGTGTTAGTGAATAATATATATTTTTCTGTAATTCCCCAAAAAATATGTCATTGGCAGAGACAGTGTTTTGGATTTACTGCAAAAATTTGAGAAGGACGAATTTTTGCACGTGGCTGTACCGATACAAAGAATATACGAGAACAAAGAAATATAGCGACTATTTTTGTTAGATCAAAGAATAAAGTTGCCTCGGAGTGCTCCGGTAAATAATACGATGGAGAAATACATATGCAAGAGAGGATCGAGAAGAGCAGACGTAGCTTCGAGAGAAAGAAATGCAAATGAAACGGAATACAGAAAAAAGAAGACAGGAAGTCGAGATACTCTTATAAAATTAAGTAGAAATCTTTAGCTAGTGATACGTTTGAGTGTAAATCGGTAGGGCGGGGTAGGAAAAGAAAAAAAAAGAAAATAAAAGAAAAGAAAAACGAAAACGTTACCATGCTCGCGAAAATAGACATAGGGTCTATATAGGTATTACATATATGTAAAGCGCAACGGCGTGAATAAAATTTCCATAAAATCCAAGAACATTTAGCTAAAGAAGCTTTTGAGTCACGAATGACGATATTATTAAACTGCGCGAGTAGGTTTTACTATAAAATTATACTCGATGCGATTTCTCAACAGTTATAGTTTAACATATTATTGATTCCCATGTCTATCACCAGAGGGGAGTAGTAGTAGGAGATAATGATATTTCGTTACTTCGTAATTACAAACTGTAAATACACTTTTGTAACTATAAACACATATATATTCTTCTTTTTCTCACAGAACTCATTCATAGTAATGGCGTTTATCCTTTATGTGATTCGTAACACGTTCCTGGTATCGATCCTCTACTGTATCCGCCAGAGTATAGACAACTGGTCTATTGTTAGACAACCCTCGCAGTCGGTACCATTGTGTCACAATGATCCCTGCAGATTTGAGCATCTCCTTTCCCCTTTGACACGCAATCGACTACTACCGTTTACATGATATTTTCACGAGAACCAATCCCGTCCCTGGATACCACACGTACACAACATCTACTATTGATACAATTTTCAGAAGATCCTGCCTCAACAACCTCGTGCTTCCGGCACTTCATCCTTCTACTGAAATATTATTTGTATCCTGGGAAAACGTTGACTCGAGGCCGAAATAGCGTGGCTGTGAGGTTGATAAGGAAGAAAAGGATTTTATCGGTATTTTTTTTCCTTTTATGCACCACCTAATTCGCTCCTCTTATACCATTTAGGTGAGGGTTACAGGCCAGAATTTTTTTTCTTCGCCTTTATCTCTTGGCTCTCATTCATTCTCTGCGTTTCAGGTAATCCTGCCTGGCGTGACGTTTTTCCCTAAAAAAAAAACGGAGAGAAATGAGGAACGAAGTATAACGAGCGAAATTTATCGGAATCGGATAGTAAATCAGAACATTCGTGTGGCTTGTAGTTGAAGGGTTACGTGGATTTGAAGGGGAGGCGAAAAGGCATTGTGGATGGAAGTTTATTAATTTGTGTTTTTATTTTAAGAATATTACGAGAGGGCTTGGTGGGGGATCAAAGGGGTACAGATAAAGCTAAATGCATATGGATATACCTGTATCAATGAATTTCTTAAGCAGGTCAAATGAGTGAACTTTGAACCCTGCAGCATCGTATAGAAAAAGGAAAAATTTGAATCAGGTCAGGCTAGTACTTTCTTGATACGACGATTGGCGACGTAACTATAACTTGTTTTTTGCAATCTATAATTAACATATTGTTACTGAAACCTTGGATGGGTGGATGGTGGTCAGGGAGGGGGAGTAGTAGAGAGGGATTGAAAGGATCATACCAGGTGAATTTGGGGTGACTGGTAGGGGGAAGTAAAAGAGCTTTTGCTAAGCTTCGTCGAGCTTTTAAGCTCAAAGTGTTTGTCTTTCGCTCGTATGTCCGTCGACCATTTTCCTCCATTGTCTGTTTTATTGTCGAAAATTCTAACAAAGCCAAACCGCAGTTGTCGACAAGCCAAGTTTTTGCAAATGCTAGGGAATTTTGGAAAAGATTCCGCCATTATAAGGGGTTAATGAGTGTAGTATATATTGGCATAGTGGGAGTAAATTTGATGTATTTATTTTTTGCCGGTATTATTATTATTATCATTATCATTATTATTATTGTTATTATTATTATTAAACGGCTATTGACGTGGGAAATAATTTTGAAATTATTTATTTGCACGGTTCTGAAGTGTCAACGTAGAAATTACTACAGGGTGTTTTGTATATTATGATTTTAACCTTTGTATATAAATTAAACACGCATCCCTTAACTGGAGTAACCAGCATGTAATAATTAATAATACTTCGCTGAACCGACTGCACGATATGTGAAATTAATTGGTCCTCATTTGAAGTCTGTTAATCAATGACAAATAATGACGACCATGGTTTTC
>JARPRH010000403.1:3944285-3959445 GCA_031763665.1 Calameuta haemorrhoidalis | reverse complement strand
TCATCGGTCCAAATCGTCGTTTCCCAGGTTTCACGAGACGTGAGCAGCTCCTGCAACGCGAACGCGACGCGATTTTCTCTATTTTTGGGAAACAATGAAAATGCTAGGGACTGACGATAAGTACCATAGCCAGCCTCTCTTAATCGACGACGTGCAGTTACCGTGGACGCATCGAATTCACTTTGCGCGGAAATTCGGGAAATTGACGCGGAAGGATCGATGCTTACAGCATCGATAAGGCGACGGTCCTGTGCATCGGTTGTTTTTCGCGGTCGCCGATTTTCCACACGATGATCGTGCAAAGCATGATCTCCACCACGACGATACCTCTCAATCCATCGGAGCACAGTTTTCTCACTACACTCGACGGATCGAACAATATCAGCGAGGGGGATACCAGCTTGCCACAAACCGACTATACATCCACGCTTTTCTATGCCCAATTGCGGCGCCATAGCTTCACTCGTAGAGTTCGTTTTGGAGTGCGACTCCGTGCCACTATATTACAGTCTTGCTCACACTCGTGCTGTGTGGTGCTATGCGAAAAGGACGCACCAAACGACGCTTTAGCCGCAATGCTCACTGCGTCGCGCGCACAGGCCGAACTACGTCACAGCAGTCACCGCCCACTCTCTCTTCTCTACCTCGCAGCACTGCGTCGACAACTTGAACACCATTAATGACGCTCACTGTTCGTAGTGCTTGGGTGGCTTCTCTCGTGTCGCCTCGTTTCTCTCTCTTTCTCTCTCTGCCGCCTCGTCTTGCCACTCGTCTTCTAATATTGCCTTCGTCTCTCACTTTTTCTTGATCTCACACTATATTTGTAATTATCGTATCTTATGCGCACATGAACGTTCCGACGGTAGCCTCTTAATGTCGGGTCCTCGGTGACTCGGGTCTTTCCGTCTACTGTCGGCTCGATTCGGGAGAATTCGGAGCGACTCGGATCACCTCGGCCGTGCAGGGTCGTGCCGAGTCGAGTCCTGTCTAGCAAGAGTATTTCACAGTCTATCGATGACGTATACGTAACTCACTGTATTTCTACAATATGACTTTTGCTTCCTCAATATTGTACTATCCGGTAATATCATTTTATGTTTATACCTTGCAGTATGGCATATGCATGAAAGTGCTGATATTATCTATACAATAGAACGGATTAGTAAAACGGCCAATTTTCATCATAAAATTACAGATGTATATCTGACTATTTTCTCGTATCGTTTCTCCTGTATTTATCTACAATTAAGTATTTCCTCTGAGAGATAACGTTGGAATATCATTAATATTTTCAACCAGCCACGGTTTTACTCTTATTTTGCATTTCAGAGAATTTCGCAAAATTTCAGTATTCTCTTTGTCCTTTTCCTTCTCACAAGAGGACGACAGCCCGGTGGAAACGGGAATATTTGAGTTGGGCAAATAAACGCTTTCTTGTGTAAGTATTGAGGGAAACGGTATAAGGATCTGAAGGAAAAACTTTATCTACGGAAACGATGGTATACATAGTACGGGATCCCCCTAAGAATCGCAGATTTCGTATCAGCTTCCATTCAATACCAAGAATCAAGCATATTCACTGAAATCGCCGTTTAAATAGGGGATTTACTGATTTTTACAGGAAACTTGAACTTCGTAATTTATTCTACGGGGATTCATAGTAAGGAGACACTGCGCATGCGCACAATGTGTTTGGCATATTTTGAATAATAACTACGTAGTACAATGAATGGGAGCTACGACAATGGCATCTCTTGGATTTCAGAAACAATCAGACCGACACTGACAGTCTGGCACAAAGGTTCGTTTTACTTTATCAAGAACCTGGAGTATATTTGTTTCTGATATGAAACAGGAATTTCAATAATTTTTACAGTATTGAATAGTTTCTTTATGAAGAAAGAGAATGTCATACGGGAAGAGAATGAAGTCAAATTGCATATAATAAATCATTGAAGGAACTGGTAAGATTTTTTATAAATCGGAACGAAATTATTGTTGCTATTTTTCGACTGTAGAATTTTTATATCTTTTTTTAGCGACATACGATACATAAAATAAAGTTTATAGAGTTACTATTTGAATTGCGTTGTGTGGCATTCAAAAGGAGATAAGGGAACATTCTTTTGCCAAGTCTTATTTGTTTGAAAAAAAAGGTCCTGTCAAAAAGTTTTTGTTAAATTAGAAGATGCTAACGGGCCAATAATTCTATGGCTCACTGGAAAGTTTTCTCATCGGCTTTTTCAGTGATTTGATACTAAGAAGAAGAATGGAAAAGAGAAAAATAAAGGAGAATTTAAATGGCGAATTTTCGTGACTAACATCGGTACTGTTTGATTCTGACAACTTTGGTTAAGTTCCAAGAGCAAATTGTGGGACTATGTAGTACAAGACTCCATTCTCTAGACAACCTACGTATTCTTATTCACGTATATAAGTTTGGACGTACTGGAGAATCTTTACTTTTTACTCGCTAAATCTCGTGGTGCAACTTTACTCTCTACGTGAACATGCGCCCTACGAGTTCGAGAAACGTGACAGAGTTCAGTCGCGTTCCGCACTCCTACGAATGAGGAGCGTTTTTTACTTCGTCCCTAAATACAACACGATTTAGCTCTTGGAAAGTTTATTGTATAACTTTTTATATCATTTAACTCTAGTTTCTTTATAATTTACATGAACGGTCGTTGGAATGAAAACTGTTGAGCATTGAGAACAATTTTGTTAAAATTCATAGATTCCATTTGAATTAAAGGATTAAGCAAAATTTATTGGAACTTTACGAATTTTTTCATGAACTTAAAGAATCAAATTTTTATTTCATTTGAAAATACTTGTAGGTCGATGGAGAATCGTTGGAAGGGACTTAGGAATAATTCTTCATATTCATTCTAGAATCCAACGAGAGCTTTTTTGTTGATTGTTGTACTGGGTTTTGTATAAGAGATTTTTAGATTTTTTTTTCAAGAAAAATTTGCTTCTTGGGAATGTGAAGGGGAAGTTTATATTATTTATTGTGTGGAAGTGCTACGAGATTCTACGTTATTTCTGTCTGACGTATCAAGGGGTAAGTACGTTTTTTCTTTTCAGAAATTTCTATGTACTAAATTTTCTTTAGCTCCGTATAAGAATGTCTCAATTAATTAAATATTTATAACAAGGTAATTTTTAAGTTACGATTTTCTTTATTACAAAATTTTTTATTTACAAAAAGTATCCAAGAACGAAAGTACATAAGTAGGTAATAATAAGCCCCGATCATATCATATAAAAACTTTTTTATCTTTTAAATCCATTATATTTGTGCTGAGTGATTTCTATTGCATGAACTTTTGCAAAAATTGCAACTTTTAATTTTATCCCTATTCGTCACGAGTTCGAGAGTGGCAATTAAAACAATTTTCACAGGATCTAACCGCGGATTTGTTCTGAAAGGTCTAGTGCCATTGAAAATGGTTTTTCAGGAAAAAGCATTTATGCTGACCACAATAAATAATTGCTCATACTTGAAACTCGTGCAACAAGTGCTTATCTACGCATGAATACCTTAATTTACACATCATTTGTTAATTTTTCACTTCTCAAATGTCATAAGAAAAATACAACTGAAATCGCTTATATAAAAACCGACTTTACTTTTTTAACGAATCCACCATACAAGTTCAATTTGCTGTACAGCTTATTAACAATATATTATTTCTATTAGTAGTACATTAAAAACAGTTTCATTTTAATTTTACACCCGTTAGAAAAAGCCCTAATCATATAACGTTGTGAAACTAACTTTACGAAAAAAAAATTAAAAGCTGTTGTATAAAATTTTCCAAAAATTGACAATCCCAATAAATTTTCCATCAGCTTTGAAAAGAAGCGCTAATTCAGTTTTAATACTATATGTATATAAAAATCTACTACTGGTGTCAGTTACGATACTCTCAATAAATTCCAATACAACCCTCCTTAATATATATAACACTCTTTAAAATCAAATATTCCCCCCAAAAAAAAATGAAATTTGTCTTGACAATTTTTTCAACAAGATAAAAAGTATTAGGTTGTTCGGCGGCAATTTTATTACAACTTTCAGTATCATTCCCTCTGTTTAATATTTTTTTTTGAACATCTCCAAGATTTCATTTACATATTTTTATTCTTTTTCCTTTTCCATCTCCTTCCGCACCAATAGCTACAGTATCTGAAAATCTATACAATTCAAAGTATATTAATACTCCGCGGTCGTCATTATAGGTTTTTAATTGGTGATGATACTTGATGTAGAATAATGTACGAAAGAGAACCAGAAACTGGGGCAGAGAGGAGAGGATAAGAAAAAAATACCTTAAGGAATTTCTATATCTTTAAATTAATATTGGTTAACCTTTAATTAAATTTTTATTTTGAAAAAATTAGAAGCATTAAAGGATCCAAGCGACACATACAGCAGTGTTACCAACATGGTACTGTGTAAGCATATCGAGGTCATTCGAGGATCGGTAAAACAATGCTAAATTTACGAATTTGCCCTCCGTTCCTTAGTAATATTCTCAGGGCACCTTACAATTGAAAATTTAGCCTCTTACGAACACTTTTCTTTCCTTGTATTTTATATTACTTATTTTTATTACTTTTATCTGAGTCACCAGATCTATATCTATGTATATTATAGGTTCAAATCGACGCTAAAAATAGTAGACATTCATTTATTGCCAATATAAAGTAGACTATAAACCTAACGGTAAATGTGCTACAAGTGCCAAGTAGTTCGTTAAACTACAATAATAATAAGTTGATGATAAAAAGACAAGGAAATCGAACATTCTTTTCTTTTTATAGTAAAACCATAAGATCGTGTTGTTACAGGAAATAATTAACCTGTACAATCTTATAATGACCTGTTTAAGGTAACGCCTGAAGCTCTCGTAAATGAGAGTAAAGTGATTTCAATTTGAATCAAGATCAAAATCGTTGGTACATGTTATAACGTAACGAAGGCCATGAATAATTACAGCAGCGCCATTGCGAGTAGCGACGGCACAAGAGAGCGGAAAGCTGGCTGACGCGCCTTAATACTATTAACGTTGTTAATGCATCCGTAGAACGTATTATATTCGTATCCGCGTATGTAATAACTATATTGATTATAATAGTCATAATATATGTCAGAGACATTAACTAGAAATTAATTCGTCGTTCACTGCAACGCTATCGCACATTGACCGAATGTTCATTGTATCAGGACTGAACGCTTGCAGCGCCATTTGTGGTTTACAGAGAAACTATTTTTCAGTGTGTTTTGTAGAAACTGCTCATAAGGAACAACTGTAGGTTTGCTCTCGTTACCTACACTTTCTGCACTTTTCAAAAAGGGCAAATTCTCATTGGTTACATAAAAATATCATCCAATAAGAATTTACACTTTTTGAAAAGTGCAGAAAGTATAGGTAACGAGACAAACCTAGTCAGTCGGAATTTGGTGCTGTGTTACGAAGGAAAGTTATGGCGGTTGGGAAATGCAAATGACCATCTTGAATTTATAACCAGGATAATTACAAAATTCACGGAGTTAATGCATTATTTTTTTATCGAAGTGAAGTGCACGAAGACTTTCGTAAGTTCCACAATTATAAAATGACACTTTCATAAGGAATAACTGCTTAATAAACGTATGAGATGCATATAAAATTTTCGCGCGAGACTTCCTGTACAAAAATTGCTCGCTTCTCGTTCCATTATTTTGAACTTATTACGCATAAAAGTATCATACAAGTAACAGTGCAGCTTGGAAAAGTTTCTATGCACAGTGTTTACATGAGAATTTATTATTACATTCTTATATACGAATTACAATATTCCATTTTGAGGTTAGAAAGCATTCCCCAGCTCCCTCAAGAGGGTATTCCGAAAACTTTTTTAATTTAAATATTCAATAAAAAAAAACTAGAGAATCACGTGAACGATAAAGAAACACAGGTATCGGTATAAATTTCATGTTGGTGTAATACAAGTTCAAAGTGCGGGCAAGACAATGTATCTTCTGTATTTTAGTCAGGTATTAAAGTCAACAATTTATGACGGTACGGACAGTAATGGAATATTTAATATCTTTAAATTTATTTCAGTGCCGATTCAATAGTTGCTTGTTTGTTAGATTTATCGTGTAGACGTTAAAAGTAAATTTGTTCATTTTCGAAATTCTTGACCTACAGCCGCGTAGTGCTGCCGATAGTTTGAGGTTATGTATAGAGCGCCACTGTATGGCTTTTCGGGCGAATATTAGCATCTTGCTGGCATAAATTTTAATGGCACCCTGACCTCACCATTATTCATAGCTTATCGTCATAGGATACAAAGTCTTGGTAGCCTCTCGTGAGTTCTTCCTTAGTCAGCTGTTGTGAACGGAACGTGTGTGTAAAATAATATCAATCGGTTTTTAGTATTCCTTCATTCTGTGCTCAGTGCGGAAGTTCAATATAATTTAGCTATAGTAGATACGATTTTACAGTGAGGATATAACCTAACAAAGGAATTCCGTATGTTCTTTTTTGAAGGTGCTATCTTCTCATAAGACACTGCGTTGTGTTTCAGATGCATTGAGGATTGACTTACAAATCGCCATGGAGACTCTGTATACGGGAGCCATCCATGGTTTCCCTCACACTGGCGGAATTGCTGGTGGAATATCAACTGGACTTGCTGGAACACTCGACCAAGATGGCGCCCTTAGTCTTATTGTTGTTCTTGGAGGGAGTTTGTCGCTGGTCGCGCTTGTTTTTGCATTTATCACCTACAGGTAAGATAATGATGTTAATTAAGTGTGGTTTTAGTCGTTTGTATTATGCCTTGGGTAGTACCGTATTATTCAATTTCACATAGATTATTAGAATTATATTTTTCTCAGGGTGAAAATAGTATGAAAAAACACGTGGGATCTTTTTCAAATTCAAATTCCACTCGTTCGCGCGAACATCTACACTTCATCTCGCTCGAAAAAATCCTGTAAATTAAGTATTCTGCTAATTTCGGTTCTATCCATTTTATTTTTATTCTCAAACCGCTGAATGCATAGCCGTGATCCTTTTTTTTTCTTGAGAAATGACCCAATTTAACAAATGAACTTTTTTTCTTCAAAAGAAGATAATACGAATCGGGATTAAAGGAAATTACAAAATTCTTATACGTCCGAGCTAACCTGGTTTGGCTTTCGACGTGATTTCAAATATTCACTGCTGATGTCCCGACGGAAGAGGCAGTATCGCCTTTACGTAGCTCTCGACAATGTTAAAGGAAGATAATGTCAAAAGGTTGAAGGGTCAATGGGCTTTTGAAATGTGTTAGACCTACGATAATGCAATATAACGACAAGCACACATCTATGGAGTTTTCAAAGCCCAACGTGTGCGATATCTCTTCTTTTATATTTCGTTCAAAAAATTGAAAACCCATGAATAACGTTAAGTACGTTTTGATGTATAATATGCCCATAGAAAAATATTATTGGGAGGGGAGCGGCTATAAAAACTCGTAAAAGCTTCCCCCGTCCCTGTATTTGCAATACTACCTGAAGCGAGTATCAGTGCTTAATGAAATTGACTTGGCCAGCAGTGCCACCATGATGGAGCTTTCACTGTCCGATCAGAATAACTGAACATCAAAAAGCTTCTCTCGGTACGTCCATCTGGGTAATTCACTTTTCTGCCAATAAAGCGTTGCTGCTTTTTGTATTACCTGGCTTCGCCTTCGTAAAAAATATTTCAATTGTTAATATAGAAGAATTTGCAAAGGATTATTATCGAACATTCATTTTCGCGAAAAGAAAGAAAAAGCTTTATCAAAATTAAACCCGAATGAACGTGAAGTTCTTGGATCGACAGACATTAAGCTTTTACGCGTTTCTCCGCACAGTCCGATAACAGACCGTGATTAATTCTATCCATCTCAGTCAGCCACCAATGAAAATCCTGACTCAAATGGGGAAAAAAAATGATGCCTTGTATCCGCACTGGAATATCAATTATTAGGGGGCTACCAACTTGACGAATTTCCGTTAAGGAGTTTTCATCTCAAACGAACAATTCGACTCTTTATCGAATCCGGAGGTGACTGTCAACCGGTATTAATATAATATTGACTTTTGTCGTTAACTAAAAATAAAATGAGTCAAGTTTCAAATTAATTTTTTTTATCGACACTAATTATCTTTCTAAGATTCATTACAGTGGTACAAAGGATATTTTTCAATAATTTTTCATTAAATTTTTTTTGTCAATTTACACAATTCACATAGATATTAGTACTTGGGCATGTATACGCAAACCCATTTGTTCTAGCTAAAAAGCTTCCCGAATAAGAGCAGGTGAATGGATGGCTACCTAAAGGGTGTCCTGAATGTATCAGAAGACCTTTGCAATCAAAGCAGCATAACATTATGGATTTTTATAGACAACCTTTTTACATGATTCGGCATTAAGGGTATTTTTTTGGTGTACTTCCTCTACTTTCTCTTCTTCGTTCCTCTATCTTATTCTTTCTCCTTTCGCGTATATTCTTTATGTCTTGCTCCTCTTACGTCAGAATGTTTTTATTATTGCTGTTTTTTTAGATTTTCCTCTTTCTCTCTCACCCTTGTTCGATATCGTGACAATTTGTCACGCAGACGAATCCTGAGAGTCGCGCGTGATATTGCCACCCCTGTGGCTCTTCAACCCTCGGCCCCCCACTACTTCAACAACGAAAATGGCGGTCGTAGCTGTTTGGCAAAGACTTGCGATCCCAAGCTTCGACCGCCTTGAGGAAAGTTTTGTGATCGAGCACGTCATCCCGGAAATTCGTGGGAAATGGAAGGGTCTGCCTTACTTCGATACGGACGATCGATCAAGTTTTCTCGTCCTGTGAGAAATTTTTACTAGCTCCACGTGTCTTTCGATGGAGATTGGTTACGCTTTGTGATAAAAAGTTCTATTGATGCATGCTGTTACTTCACTTAATTTCAATTGTCCGAAAGCGCTTTGTACTTGTGTTGGTTTCTTTGAATATTCGGTAAAAAACATTCGTAAATTTGAAATTTGTAAGGTCACAGTGTCTCGATTAACGGGATCGTTAGTTCGTGGTCAACTTTAGCTCATACGTTTGTCTTGAATATATACATATATATAGAAGCAATGTGTTGTGTCAAAGGTTATAAAAGCTCCTAACCGAAAGGACTAAAACTTATTTAAAAGAAACGAACAGCAAAGCTCGCGTGCTTTCGACCATTGAATTTTCCTATCGCGTTAGCAACTATTACGTCGAATGGCATTGGCCCACTTTTCTCATTCACTTTCGGCCAAGTCACTTGCCTTCGTAAAGCTCTTCTCGAAGCTCATCGCATACCCTTGAATAATCGACAATATAGAAGATTCACAGAACTTTTCTATTTACATGATTCTCCAAACTAGACAGATTCCCATCTTGAACGTTCCTTTTGTCAATAAAATCGATCCTTGCTCTATAGGTCAGAGTAATGTGTGCTTGTCTGATTGACACCCAACCGTATCTACTGTCTGACCTGCTTTATGAAAACCAGCTGTTCTACTTACTATCTCCATTAGTATAATGGCTATATATAACGTGGCACAGGTGTCGTTATTATTGTATGTAGGTGTGTATATATATTTTTTAATTTGCACCAACCGTTCAAGAATCAAAGCTCGTAAAGCGCAAGTAGCCATTAAACTTCGCACGTGACTGGGTCGTAAATAAGCTTGATACATGTGTAACGTTAGATCTAGAGAATTGATAAAGGATCTGGGAGAAATTGGCGGTCCCGAAAGGCTAAATTACTTTTATACCTCACACGGGCAACGGTACAACGTCTCCAAGAAGAATATCAAATAAGTCTTCAGATCCAATCAAAAGGCAATCAACGTTTTTCTACAAGCTTTTTTTTTTTTTACAAAAATGTCAACAAAAGAAAATTGATCGCTTCTGATGTGTACTCGTGCTTTTCTTTTCGTTTTTGGAATATTTATCTTTGTCTTATCAATCAAAATCCACTTTTAACTTATTTCTCGATATTTTTTCTATTGGATTATTTATAATTTATTGTTATATTTTTATTCATTTAAAAGTTGATAGTTTTGTGATTTGAATTTCCCATTTGTACCGTTCGCCTTGTGTCATCATCTACTGACATTGTCGCGTATCTACATGTATGTACGTACATACCTATAGAAATTGAATACCGAATGGCGCGAAATTCAAAAATGTGTCCCTAAGCGTATAAAAATAAATTGATAAACAAACATTTGAATTTAACGATTTTTGACGATTGGAGAGAAAATATATAATATATTTTCTTACAGAATTTCAAAAATCCATCAATTCCAGTACAGTATACATTTTTTTTCATTAAGTATACGAAATACGTTCTCCGAAAAAGTCGAAATGAATTATCAAGTACTTCGTTTCTTTTGTAAACTACGAAAATGAAAATCTGTTTTACTACGTTACAGGCAAAGGCCAATGCTTGAATATTGCCAGGACGAATCAGCTACTCGATTCATCAATGAAATTTCGATGAATTTAAAATCGTTGTGTGACGTTGACTCAGGCATTTTTCGTTCTCTATGCTAATGTTTCCGGGCGAGGCTTTCAACTGCAGAGGAACCAGGCTAGCGAATTAATTCACGAACTTCCATTTCTCCCTGTCTCGTTGAGATATACGCACGGCGGCTTAAATTGAATCGAACTGCGACGAGGGCTGAAGAATACCACGAGGATATTTTCATTCGGTGACTCATCTTCTGTCAGCAGAGTGATCATCAGCTTGACGACAGATGAAGTACTAAATCTATCAGAAATCACAATTTAAAATCTTACCAAGCCACACCGTTGACTTTGAACAGTCTTTGTTTATCGTCTTTGTCTATTGTCCAATTGTCAATTCGATAGCCAATAGAAAAGGAGGTGGTTTCCTACTTCTTGTATTATACAAGAAAATATGAAATTGGACGTATTACTTTTTAAAGAATATTTGATGTCGTGGAGCGTGTGACACAATGAAGGAAAAATGGCGGACGTTGTCTCACGAGACTATATTAAATTGAGCTTTCTAGTGTGCAGGGGGTGAATGGCAATCCATTTTAAACTACCTTGCGACATCTTTCAAGCTGTGGGACGTAAGGCGAACCTTATGCAGTCAGTTGGGGTTGCGAAGCGCGACGTCTGACGTCGCTGATATAATGTAGGCCCGTAGGGAAAGATAAAACAGCAGGAATTGCGGGAATACGTGTCAGGTATTTGAAAAATTATACCTAAAGTTGGCTCAGTATACTGCGTTTGTGGTTTCAGATTGATTTTTAAGAAGTTAATATCTAAGTCATACATATAGTTATACTATAATACGTGTATTGAAAAATACTATTAGCTTCACAATGATTTCTCGTTAGTCATGAATATATACTATTTTTTTGCACCGCGAAATTCAAAGAGGCTTAACATTCTTTAATTATTCTCTGCATCTATCTTTACTTCGTTCCACAATACCCTAGTATATGCGTACAGGGACAGGGAAATAATTTTTAACGGATTTTAAGGGTAGGAAAATGTCGACTCATGAAATTCTTGAAGAATTTACTGGAATGGAATTAACCGGCACTCTTTGTCAGTTTGGACATTCCATGAAATTATCGGAATTTTTAACATTAATTGGAATTATCCCGATCCACTTTAATACTTGGAAATATATCGCCGCACAAGGGATGAGCTTTTCGTCCCTCTGCACCTGCGATATATCAATTATTAATAAACGGCTGTTATATCACTCGATACGTATTTCATGAGGGATTTATACTATGGACGTATTTTCTTGCAAGTAAATCATTTCTGCAAGCTATTATTATTATTATTGATTTTTCGAACGCATCTACGTGTGATAGAATGGGTAGAATGTACTATGTGATTCGGTGAAGGCGTCATTTTATCGTGACAAAGGAATTCCTCTTCCCCCTACTGCCGAGAAAATGGACCATTGAGTGCTTCAAACGAATAAGTTCAAAAGTCGCGCGATATCACGTTTCTTCTCCTTTTTCTTTTCAGTCACCGGCAAATTGCCGAGCGACCATTTTTTAAATTTATTTCCCTAACGGAGAAACGTTACTTAACGCGATCCATTTAGTGCTAACTAAAAGAAAAGAAAAAAAGAGAGAGAATAGGAACTGACGAATGTTAAACAAAATTTCGTTAAATTGCTAGTCGAGTCTGTTAAAAATAGATGGCGTCACCGTCTAAAAACGTTTACTCGTCTAACGTAATTTTAATGTCATCGACTAACGACGTTAGAATCAGTTTAATAGTCAATCATCGAGCCAAATAGAGTTAACTGGTTTGTTGTAGGAGATGGCGCTGCTTCTTCTTCAACATGTAAAATAAAGCAGGACAAAAAATCCTGTGGCTTTTCGTATTTAAAATATCGAAGATGGCCGCTCTCCTATAGCTAGACCCTATACATTAAACAAATACGTTTTCCTACATTGGTTAGCAGCACCAGTCGATTTTCCCATTCCGTTACATGAAGCAAATGGTTACGCTTGACGTAGTTCACAGGAAAGTTTCGTTCTGAGGTTGGTATGGATCTCCGAGTGAATTTAATTCGATCGTCTTAAAGGTGCTTAGCACGCAACTCAATAACGTGGATGTCGTTCCTGGACTCCCTTTAGCTTTGCTACACCCTTTTACTACGCACACACACACAGACACACACACTTTCTCTCTCTCCCTCTCCCTCCCTCTATCTCTTTCTGGCTCCCCCTTTCACTTCATGACAGTCTTCAGTCCTCTCTAACTGAAGCATAAAGTTAGATTACCCTTACGCATTACCCTGACTTGGTAATTTTCCGGAAAATTATTTTCACGGTTCCTCAAAAAGAGATCAAGATCCTTCTCGCGATTAGAAAGAAGCTTGTCCATTACATTTTAAACTTTTTTGTCTCTTGAATATCAGCCTTTTCTTTCAAAGTTGTCGGTAATAGTTTTGGATATATATATATATATATATATATATATATATATATATATATATATCGATGTATTGCTTATACGTAAGATTACTCAAATTAACGTTTATCTTGTAGGAATATCTAAATACATATTCACGTGATACCTACTGTACGTAATTGCTTATCCGCCCGAGAAGTAGGTATCGGTCTGTAAGGATTTTACCTTTTAGTAAAATCCTCCTCTAGAGATTTCGTAAATGCCTTGAGGCTTACAGCACTCTCCTTTTGACTGCATCACCCGAATTCCTCGAGCGCTACTGCCGGCGAGTTTTCAACCGGACTGAAGTTGTTCGTGACGCGACTGCTAGTGGAACGGATCTAAGACCATGAAGACTACCTCAAGATTTTCTGGAGCACGCGATGGGGCATTGCTTTATTATTTTTTTTCCGCAAAATAAAAATCCTCGCGTTACTTTTGCACACGTTGGATATACCGGGGGATATATTTATGAAGACCTGCATGACTTATATCAGTCTGATGGAAAATTTCCTTTGCGATTCTTTTTTCTTCTTTTACTTTTTATCCAGGATCTCTTCTTCGTTAAATATACTATCGTAATGTACCCATCTACCCTTGCATGTCAGCGTGATTCGAATGTCCTCGTTAGAGCCCTGAACCCAGTGAATAGGGTTAGTTTCTCCCTAGTGACTCCCTCTGGCTTTTATTAACTAACGGCAGCTACTAGTCTTTCCCAATTTTCGGGCCCTTGTGTTATAGGGAGAGAAAGAGAGAGAGAAAAAGAAAGGGGAATAGAGAGAGAGAGAGACACAGCGTCCATTGTCGTGACGCAGTGGTAGAGGACTACAATATAATTTGAGGGAAATCTGCTGAAAAAGAAACCAAAAACGAGTGGAGTCAAATTCTCAAAGTCAGTGAGCCATTTTTTTCTCGCAGTCTAATTTCGAGCTATTCAAATCCCACGTCAGTTACGCCGGACTTCCGGTAAAATGACAGTTGTGCAAAAAATATTGTTGACGAGTCTAATTCCATGTTTATCGCGTCTCTAAATATCAGGCTTTTTTTTTATTCCGTTTAGAAAATATTACATGATCCCGTTCGGGAAATGTAGCGTAATTAAGGTTTTTTCCTCGCTTAGCAATTCTTAATTCTCATAAAAAGTAGACACGTAAGCACCTTAGGCTTCGAATGACTTTGGTCCAGAACTGGCTCCAAAAGGTCTAGAAGCGTCTTAGGAGAAAAAGCTGATGCAATCTCCTAAATAATCGATTAAGATGCCCATCGAATTCTGCTACTTAATCTTTGCTCGTTAGCGGCATGTCTGTCATTAGTTTTCAGAGTAACGTTGTCATTCTGTAGGTTGGTCGTCACGTGTAGTCACATTTGTATATATCCGATGACAGTCAAGAATGACAAATACATAAAAACATAAAAATCATAAAAACCACTGTACCCATCTCAACGTTCTGAGCACTTTTTACTTGGCCACCATTGTTCGTGAAAATTTCTTTTATGACAAAAATTAATTTCATTCGAGCAGAATAACGAAGTAGGGGATTCCCCGATTTTTCTCTACCACCTTTTCTGGTTGTAAGCGTTCTTTCGGTTAGAATTTGAACTTCGCGCCATTACATATTCTTCAATCGTTCAGCTTCGTCATACGTAACTACAGATCATAGATTTTTATGTGAAGTAAAATTTTGTTCATGGTACTCTAACTTGTAAAGGATTAAGATGACCCGTGATTTTTGCTGTATTTTTTAAAATTCTAATGTAGCAAAATTTTGGATTTTTAATCATATCGATATTCAGTCTTTTAATTATTATCGATGCATACTTACTTTGTTCTTGTAAAAATAGTGGACTGTGTCTGTACTTCTTAAGTCGTAAGAAGAAAGAAGCACGTATAATACAGTAAACAGAATCTCTGTGAGCCGTAATGGAGCTTTAACGTAAGCGTGATGTAATTTCAAGGGACTTTGGTTAAATCCAGAGGAAAACATCCTGTCTAGATTGGAAACCAAGTCCTGGTTCTTATCCAACGACCTACATACGTTCGACCTACGGAGATACATATGTATGCGCCTTAAACTATATTCGTCAGTTTGCTGCAACATTTGCCAGCGGGGGGGGGGGGGGGGGGGGGGGGGGGGGGGGGGGGGGGGGG
>JARPRH010000403.1:3910498-3936730 GCA_031763665.1 Calameuta haemorrhoidalis | reverse complement strand
AATTTTTCAAGCGCTATAACATAGTTGAGTTTCATCAAAATCGGAGGGGGACACTAAAGTGATGTTCCTTGTAAGAGCTCGTTTACATAAACGCCGTTTAGCGATGACTACTGTTTTCCTTCGGGAAAGTTTATTCATATTAATATGTATAATGCAGGGGGGTTGTACCAAGAATTTCACAGGGGATGAATAATGTATAGAAAGTACGAACAAATGCTGCGGGTCGTGACAAATTTTCATGGAAGGCATCAGATAACGGAAAGTTAATTAATCAGTAATTTGTGAACTCGCCTTAATGATAGTCCACGTTGCGATTTCGCGATTGTTTATTGAATAGATAAAAAATTAATTGCTGCTCTGACAGGCTTTTTTAACTTTATCAATAGGGTATATGGACACTTAGGAGTTTACATTTAATATTATAAATTTACAGTTATGAATTATTATAAATTTATTTGTCTTGATATACATGTATATGAATACGGCTACGGATATATACGGTTTACTAATGGATCTACTTTCGTTTTCATTCGACTCGACGTTATGCCAATTTATGCTGCTTAACCCTTACCGAAATAACTCTTAGGTCTACGGCTAATTTGTCTTCTACTTCCCAGTTCGCATCTGTTTCTACCATTGCGTATCCAGCCTGTTACATACCTGTGTTCAACAGTTCCCAGCACGATATCCAAGGGTAGTTGAATTATTTTACTTGTGTTCCGTAAGGGAGCTGCGGAATCCTCGTAAACACCGATTTACCGCTGTGGAAAGATATTACTACTAGGGGTTGGCGAGAGTGCCGAAGGGTTGGGATTTGGTATCAATGTTTACCGCTAGAGACTGTACTAAAACTTTGTTCTCACTGTACAACAGTTGGTCTTAATGATCGCGTGCACGATTTTACGTTCACGTAAAAAAAAACCTAACCTCAATTCTCGAGAATTTCTTAATAACGTAATGCAAAGATGAGTCGCACTTGGTGTCCGCCATTTTGCGTGCTTGACTTTCTAAAAGTTTACCAGACTGGTGCATTTTCTGAAGTTAGAAAATACCTGCGTGCATACTTATCGCTTTCTTTTTGAAACTGATTATATGTAAACTGCCTTAAAGTATTTCAATGCAATCACAGTACCCTTGCTTGAGACAAGTCAATAAATTTTTCTAATCTATCAACGTCATACGAACACCCGTTATATTGAAAGAAAATATCAGAAAAATAGATTGTATGGCATTTTTCGTTTTACTTGAATTTTTTTTCTTTTGTTTCAAGGGGTTTCAAATTTTGTTATATGTAATTTGAAATTTTTATAGAGTAATAAAATTTGGTAAAAATTCAGTTGAACGGTTCTCCAGGATTATGGTTGGAAATAGCACTGGAGACTGTGTCACTCCTGTATAGTGATTTGTGGAAGTGGTTAGGACCTTCTTGTCCTCGCTGTGATTTACTTGGTGTCTGTTCCGGATGGGCTTATTCGCGTAGAAGCTACTACAGTACGTTTTAGCGACCTGGTGATTGATGAAGATCTTCTTTGTATGATTATGGAGAACCACTTGAAAAAGTTGCTGACCGTCGCTCGGGGAATTGAATTTCAGCTTGATTCAAACCATTTTAATGAAACCATGTACGGGATCATTGAACCTATTCTGATAGGACAAAGAGGAAGATGACAATCAATATATGTCAATATCTAAAAATTTAATTTTTTTAAGGCAATTTTCTATTTGGCGAAAAATTTCAAGAAGAAAAAAATAGAAAGAAAATGATCATGGAATGCAGCGAAATTTTTTCCCATGGGAAAAGAAATTCTCGCGGGAAAACTTTCTTGATTTAAATTTTCCAACAATCTATACAGTTTACAAATGCAACTTGTACATACAGTAGCATCGAAGTAACTGCCCATAAAGAATTTCGTAATGTCTAACCAAACAAAATACACTAAAAGCATAAAGTTTTTTATTCAAATACAGACACGTTGAGACTACTTTTTTTATTTTACAAAATTCTAACGAATTCACAAATAATTATAGAAACTCCCATCAATGGTATCGATCCTTCAGCAATATCATCTAACTCCATCACTTCAATTCCCCTAATCTCCACACTATCAGATTCCCGATTGGAATCCTGTATGGCCAATAGCAACACGCAATCCTGGATGGGTTGATTCCTATCCTATATTAGGACAGAGAGAGAGAGTGAGAGAGAGAGAGAGAGAGAGAGAGAGAGAGAGAGAGAGAGAGAGGGAGGGAGGGAGGGAGAAAGGGAGGGAGAGAGAGAGAAGGAGAGGGGGAGAACAGAGGGACAGTAGGATGTGGTGAGAACCTAGACTACATCAGACTGCGTTATATCAACACAATATTGAAGATACTGGGATCCAACTAGGTAGCCCCTAAAGAGGTTATACGCAAAGGTGTCAGCAATCGGGAAGCCAAATGACGCCGGTTTGAGTTCCAAGGGCATCGGAGAATTGTTTAATTACCCTCTATATCGCCCGCTAACCAAGAGGCGATATTATAATTATTGCCGAAGGCGAAGGACATCAAAGAGAGAGTCAATTAGCAGCTCGTCACTGGATGCTGTGCTCTTCTCTGCAACCCTTTACCGGCTGCCATAATAACCTAACCTAAGACTATCCTATTCGCTAGTCTTTCAGCTTCGGTTGGGTAAAATTAATGTTCGCGCCTTTAATGCATCAGGCCATCTGGTGGCAGCGCCACGTAATTAAACTCTGAAACCTGTCGAAGAAAGACGAAACCCTTCAGGAAGTATTCGTTTTTACGGATATTACGAGGTGCTGCGAGGGTTGGATGGAGAGAGAAAGTGCAAAAGAGAAACATCCCTAATTTCAAGGCTGCCTGCGGTTAGCGTTAATTTTTTTTTAAGACACCTTTTAGCCCCGTACTATAGAGGGAAGGGGGGACTTATCGATCCGATCTGAATTCTCGTATACACTGTGTTACGTACTTCGTAGAATTTAATGTGCAGGACATTGAAATTTAAATTTGAGTTGAGCATGGAGGTTAGTTTTATGGTAAAAATGTTGTGTTTGATGGAATTTCAATTTTTTTTTTTTAAGTGAAAAGTGTTATTTTTACGTGAAAACTGAAAAAGTTGTCATTTCGTAAATATCAGTGTCATTATGTATGAAAGAGATGGAATGGCATTGCCTATCGTATAGATATACGTATCTGTATACGTGTATCTATTACCTTAAAGTATATCCCAACAACGGAACCGTAACGTTGCCATTAGCAATTCTATGGAATTCAGGATTAAATCCTTTAGATATACGCGGGTCTAGTTTTACCAGGTATTCTCATGCCGCATTCTCAATTAGGGCCTTTCCATTATTTATGAGCAGATGCTGCTACGTTTTCCATGTGCATGCAACTCCGGCAGGTGTTTGGTTCTCACAGTATCGATTTAACGATGTAAGAATCTTTTTGGCATAGTACAGTATCTATGGGGATATTTACCTAGATACATGTATGTATACTACCATGGTAGCGTATACCGGGTTGTTCCAATTCAATTGCATCACCTGATTTGATTCTTATAGCAAAGCTATGTTCAGCTTAACATTTGGGTTGAATAACCGCGTATATATAGATATACGTTTCGTACCTATATATATATAGATATATGTATATTTATGTATATTCATAGATGTTTCAAGTATAAATGTAAAACGTATGTACAGGTAAGCTAAAAGCGCTGATATAGGTGCACATTATATTAATTTCCATTGCATAAGAAATTAATGCAGCTCGTACATTCAGTGGCTCCAAAAGTTCATTGGTGTAGCGACAATAGCCTAAAGGTTCCTTCGCACTTAATATCGCGCTATGGTGAGAATTACAAAGGTCAGCGTCTATAGAGATGTATATATATAGGTATATACTTACGCAGGTACTTATTAGGGACTTAAAGGAGAACTGGGATTAATGAAAGTTTTTACGGAGCGCCTCTTTACCGTGCAATTCGCACTTAGTTTATGCTCTTATTTTTTTCGCGACCGTAATTAAAAGCACGTCAAAACTTTCGTCATTTCCTGACAATTTTTTTTACGACCTGACAAACGTCATTTTTTCGTTGGTTAGAACTTTTTTTCTTTTCCCTCTTTTTTGCGGGAGAAACGGGAGCTGCGAAAGTTTACTAATCTCGGTGGGTATTTTCTGTGTTGCTTTTGGAAAATTTAAATGAAATTTGAAAAACTTGTAGGCAATCTGTTTTAAGGAAGCTGAGAATAGGTTGGGAAAAATTTTCTGACAAAAATTATTTCTAGCAGATAATTTAAATTATTTTTATTCAGGCGTGATAAATGTTGATTAATTTAATTTCTAAGGTGTACGAAGATTTTTTGTAATTTGTTATATTTTTTAAAAGTTTTTAAGAACGATATAACTACATGAAAATTTATCCGATATCTGGCGAACCGTGTCATGCAAATTGGCTGGCAGTCGGCGCTTATGGAAATACAGTATCCTTTGTATGATTTTATATGGAAAAAAGATTTTTCTAAATCGAGTACATTCATCAATCAGCTATTTCGCGAGTGGTACGAATTTGCAAAAATGCAGCTGACGACGGGAAACGTGAGATTTAATTAAATTCTGCGTCGCAGATGTATTTGCGAATTGGAGAGCATATATCGTTTTTTCCCACATTTTTCTGCTTTTCAATGGAACTTATTGAATTAACGCGAAAAAAGTTGTTTTTTTGTAGAACTTCAATTGGCAGTATGACCAAAGCCTGGAAGATGAATATACGCGATAAGGAGACTGGATGGAAAAAAAATGTGTTCTGGTTAAATTAAAAAAAAAACCTCTTTCCTAGTAAATAAAAAAATACAGTGACATTAAATTTCCCATATTTTCGTATGAGCGCCACTGTAATTTTATTTTCGCGAAATATTCTCTCGCTCTATACGGAAACTCGGGACTTCGTGAAAAATGTTCAAACTAATTAGCCACAAGTGCGCAGCATTGACTTCGGACTATAATAATAATTTTACCTCGATATTTCTGATGTGTAAAGGAGTAGGTGACACGGAGCTACCGAAGCATAACCTTTTTAAATTTTTTTTTCTATTTCGAACTTAATTACTTGATTAGTTAAAATCTTTACCAGGTATCGATCGGGGGCTAAACTAATTAGCTAAAAGTTTAAGCAACTCTGTAGTCCTGCTCCGTTCCATGTAACGAATACTGTAAACGTCAGATGTGCTTCGTTACAGCGAGACTTTGATAAGATTAAAATAAACAACTGATAGCAGTGTTTCTTCGATTTCCACTGGGGAAACAAATAAAAAAGAAAAGAAAAAGAAACTACGTAGAAGTAATATATCTCAGTTCGATTAATTGGTTTTCTGTGTAAAAAAAAGAAGGAAAATAAGAAATATTTATTCGAGAGATCGAATACATACATGTACGTATATTAAAAATATATATACAGGGCGTCCCGGAATAAAAAGATATGAAGTGCACCGTCAAGTGGAAGAGGAAAATCTGAAACAAAAAGTCCTGATCCATTTTTTTTACCAAACTTTCCTCTTAGAGTTATAAACAATCAAAACTAGCCAATCAATGCACGGCTGTACTCGCTGAGGATCCAAGAACGCGGTTAAGTGGAGGATTAAGGGATGCTCAGCGGTTATAGCCGTGCGTTGATTGGCTAGTTTTAACTGTTCATAACTGTAAGAGGAAAGCTTGGTAAAAAAACATGGATAAGGAATTTTTGTTTCAGATTTTCCTCTTTCACTTGACGGTGCACTCCATATCCTATTATTCTGGAACACCCTGTATAGACACACATATATAAACTGAGTTCGAAGAAAGTCCTTTTATCGAACGCTCTCAACCATTCAGTCGAATTCTACCCAATCCGGCTACCTGTGACAGCTTTAAAGGTAGTTCTTACGATTTCGAAAATTAGTATTAATGTTAAATCAGTTTTTCCATTTGGCACAATTTTCTTGAATGAATTATTCATAAGATTATTCGATAGCATAACCACTGTCAATCATAACCACAAAGAACGATAATTCGTTTCTCATATTTATTTTTATAGGTTAAACGAATTTCTTCTATTGCAATATTCGCAATGCTATTATACGACACGGCGCATTCTCAGTGGAATCCGTTATCCGATTTAAGGAAAATTAATTAACTTAATTGAGCTCCGACGATACTAGATCGAGCCAACTCTTGGCTTATTGTTTGAGGATTCAAAGGATTTCAAGGCTCCCTTCCTTGGAAGGGCCCAAGTGAGATCTTTGTATCATATCCTCATTCAGACTCTCGGGAGTTCCTTGGAACAATCGACAGTTCTAATTGGACGTGGACTTGATAGATTTTAATTCTAATACGGTTTAAGAACTTCTGAAAGGTTAGGACATGCTGGACGAAGAATTTCAGATTTTTGTGGACATTACTTGTATACAATATTTATATGTGTACACTTGAATCTACTATCTCAAAAATGTCTAAACATTCACATATATTCATATCTCGTGTGCCACGTTACTCCAAGAACAGTTTTCTTTGCCATAGATGTACTTTGTATCGAAGTATAGACAAATATTTACCATAATATCAGAAACAATATTTCGAAATATTTTATTTGATATTTCAAAAAAAAATTCTACTCGAATAACCCCTGTCGCTAGTTTACTAGGAATATCGTCTTAAGCTTAAATTTACGATGAGCTATTCGATACATTTCACTCCATAAAACATGGCCGCACCAATCCGAAAGCTTTTGAAATTCAAGCCACCCTTTGCAACTTCGTCGAGACCCTTTCTAGAGGATTTGCTCTTCTCCACCAGTAGCGACGTCGTCGCTGCTGTACAACGATTGACAAAAGCACGTAAATAGAAAAAGTCGTATATTCAGAAAAGACTCGTCCTGTACCGGTAAGGTATATTTGCTATAATAAATATTCTCGTCCCTTTTTAAAGCTCTCACAATGACGCATAAATTAGAAAAAAATTTCAAAATTTCCATAATTTCTCAAAAAGTTATTTGGAAAGAAAAATTCTTTCCCCTCTCACATTTTTTATGCTCGAGCTTTTCAATTCATCCTTAATCATTACGTACGTCTTCCTTTGTCTCGTAAATGTATACCGGATGATTCGGTCCAAATGTACCGCTTGAAGTTAGCGCGTATTTGATTATTATAGTAAAACCATGTTCAGATAATGAGTTTGGGCTGACTTGACTTGGTATATGAATATACATATATGTACAACATGTCTCTGAAGGGATTTTTTAGTATTAGGCAAACAAGAATTCAAAAGCTCCGTAAGAACAGCCGTAAGCTCTGTCATTCGACGGAAAACTCTGGAATATTTTACGCGCACTTTGCCATCTGAATCCGACGAGCTTTAACGGCTCAGCCATATTTGGAATGCAAACGATCGAGCTTTCGTATAGCTTTTTATTTTTAAAAAAGTTAACGACCTTCTGCGTGTTACCGTATCGCCCAATGGCACACTCTAGTCTGTCCTATAGCTTCCTCTAGATACTGCTCGTGTTTTCAAGGAAACTTTTTCGTGTCGCTGTCATGGGAAATCGACGAAAAGCTCAATGACAGGGCGAGGGTATTTCAATTGGTAAAAGCTTTGGCGAATAATGACCGTTTCCTTTCGGGCTGATATGGAGATATTTATCTGATCCAGACAGACTTCCATGAGAGTAGTAACAGATCGCAAGTAGAAATTATGATAATTGCACAGGTAAAATAATAAGCAATAGCATTGACGCTGCAAGCACAAAATAATTAAAATTCATTAAGTTAAATGTAAAAAAAAGTAAAACTATGAAATTTCATTGATCAACTTTAAATATGCATTATGTGATGATTTAATTGCCGGAACTATAGTGGCGGGAATTTTTGAAATATTAAAAAATTTAAAAACTGCAAAAAATTTCATATTTTATTTCATTTGGTTCTACTTAACCTTTCAGTAAGCCGTCTGGTACAATATCGTCAAATGGAAACTAGTAGAAAGAGACTTTCTCTTGACTTTCATGTTTTTCATCAGGAGAGAACGCTCTCGTAGGACGATATTTCTCTTCTGAAGCAGTTCATGAAGTGAAGGTAGAAACGACGGTCCGCGTACAGTCGGTATATCCCATAGCGACTTATAAAGCTCCAAGGAGATACGCGCATAAAAGCACAGCCAGTAAAAGTGCGATGAATGTGCTACGATGAAAACCGAACTCTCGACAGACGGGAGAGTTGAGAAAGACAAAGGAAAAAAGATAAGAAAAAATAATAATTAGCGAAATTTAAAATTATCGCTGCGATGCAGAGCACATAAGTACAAGACCACTTGTCTATGAAAACGTCCTTACGTTATTTCTATGAAAATCAAGCTTTAGTATTAACAGCGTCCGTAGAGCAATGCAAAATTGTGTCTCGTCATATTGGCAACAGTCGTTTTCTACCACACAAAATTATTTCTATTTACATGGAAATACTTACTAAACATATTTACGTTGTCCAATGTCCTTTTTATATCCACCTTGAAGTTTATGGAACATCGAACGCAGGAAGAATGACAGAGGGAGGAGGGGAATTTTCTCATGGAAATTTCTTTGATGGTAAACAACTCGCAATTACAAGATCCTCTTAAATTGAAATTCTCTCTCTCTCTCTCCCGCTCTCTTTCTTTCTTTCTATCTCTATCTTTGAAAAACCTTTAACCTTTCAGAGCCTGTAGGTGATCTTGTCATTTACAGGGAAAACACTAGAAAATAACTTTCCATTGTACGACAACCGCAACTGCCAAGTTTTCCAGCCTGATTATAAGAAAACCATTTTCGATCTTTCGACACTCCTTTCTTATAATTCAAATAAGTAAATATTAATATTCGCGACAAACTTACCACCTGAAGTTAGCCCATCCATTTGATTTATATGATATAACCACCTTCAAGTGGTAGATTTGTCATGAATAACTTTATATTATATACACCTTTCCATAACACTTTCTCAAGTTTCCTTCGCCACGAACTGTGCATATATATTACATGTATATTTATTTTCCTAAAAATATACGTATATATGTACTCGTTATCTAAATCCCACTACTAAGAGGTGCAAACAAGAATTCTCTGGTCTTTGTTGAACAATCGTGCCTCCAGCTGTATGACTCCGTACCATGTAAGTTGGCAATGCTTCCTTTTCAAAGTGCTAGGTTAGGTTATGTTCGGTCAGCTATGCGGTTTTCTTTACTAACCATATATATAGGTATATATATATGACCTTCTTCTCCGAGTCAACCTTTACCCTGTCAAGTTTCTCGTTAGACATTTCACTCCACATAACGACGCAAACAATATGCACGACCTTTCGACATTGGACGAGTGCGCGCACAGACGTCTACTAGGTGGTATACAATACTGCATACGAAGTACCTCTAAGTACGTGCGCACTCACCTTTATGTGAATTTGGGTTGGCAAATTCTCCCTATATTTTCTGGTGTGAGTGACACGTGCCGATTTAATCGCAGGCTCTAATTAAACGATTGGAGTTAATCGGGTAAATTAGATGTTGAAACGCTGCTTCTTGTATGAATGCTATTTCGTGGTTAATATTTTTGTTGTAATGTAATTTTTATTTCTAATTTGATCCTTGTAATTCTACAGAATTTCCATATATGTATACATATGTATATATCGTGTATGTTCGTGGAAGGGATCATTACGTCACGTGTCGGTACAATTTTCTTTTTATTTTACTTTTCCCATTAACTTAATGAGTTTTTTTGAGTAAAATTATCCAACATTTTCATATCTTCCATTTTCATGCTCATCTAGTAAATGTTAAAGAGGAAAGTATTTTTTCGAAAAAAATATACACACATACATATATAGACAATGACTGAATGTAAAATGTATATTTCATCAAAAATTCAGATTTTCCAAATTTTTCAAAATTCTCACACTCCCACTTCTACTGTAATCGAAAAGAGTCTTGCCAGACTCGAAATTTGAGCATGCTCGTTGCTTTTTCATGATCGTCAAAGTTTCTCACGTGGCTCTTGTCAAAGTGGATTCGAACTTGTTTGATGTTCGAAAACTCGTTACATTTTCTTAACTGTTCGACGAAGCATTACGTGAGGAGGGAATCTCAGTGGAACTTTTTTCGCTTCCTAATACTGACTGAGTGACTGACTTCCCTAGTTTGTTCATTCGGTTTTACTTTCTTTTTCTCCTATAGCTCTTCCCCCTTCCCCGCTCCTCCCCCCTCTCTCACTCTTACTTTCTTTCATATTTTTCATTGTTTTTACTGCTGTTATCACGCTGTCCGTTCGGACACAGTTTCCGGCGTGCGCTTCAGTCTTCAGTCTTCAGTCAGGCCAATTGACACCAAAGGGATTGTAAAAATTTTCTGCTATTTATCACGCGTCCTAAGCTAAGGCAGTGTATTCAATCAGCATCTTAAATCATCTACAGACACAATTAGGCCTGGGTTATAATGTGATAAATGTATAGTTTACTCAAAGGCCAAATGAGGCCTAGCTTGATACATTACAATAAAACTTTTACTCTCCTACTTTATCTTCCATGGAAACTAACTTCATACCGGCGATTCAAACTTTTCGAACATGACCGCAACAAAACGACAAAAAGTCGAACAATTGACGCGAAATAAATCAAGTTTCGAAGTTTCTCTATTTCGAAGTTTCTATATATTTAGTGACGTAATAGGTTTAACCGTGACGGAATAACAATGTATACTTGACAAATAAAATAAGAATAATTTGCCACCTCTCCATTATTTTTTCTCGAGAAATAAATGATACTCGGGCGATATTTTAAAAACTTTTTACTCAAAATCAATATTTTATAATAAAATTTTGAAATTTTTTCGTATTAAATTTTATTGAAAAAAAAATCAAAATTTTACCTCCCAAATATAGTTTCTCAGTAATCCATCTTCGGATTCCCAAAACACCCATTTCCCTACCTCACATGATCTCACTCAATCTCGGAATCCTTTTCGTAGGCCGTGAACTTAGCCGATAGGCGAGAAACGAAATTGCCACAGGCTCCGATCCCGTCGCTTTAGGCATATTATAATCTAACCTATGTCAAGCCACCTATCTAAACAGATAAGAATTTGATTAATCGTACGTATATGCTTGTCGTAACGAAAGCTTAATTGGCTCTGTCAGTTTTCACGATTACCTACGCTGTGCTGTAATCCTTGCAATATCCTGCAGATTCACGAAGGATCAGTCATGCGCTTAATATTCTCTAAAATTGTCACCACTTTTGAGAGCCTTCATTCGACTGCCGTCATGACGTTTCGCGGGAGATTTTCTTTTTTTCTTTTTTCATTCTCATCCCCCCACCCCTCACTTGACTGCTTCTCCTTATCTCTCATAAGAAATTCAGAGAATTAGAAATATTTTCTGAATTTTGTCAGTCTCCTTTTTTTTTACCGTCGAATAATCATTTCCGCGACTTTCCCAGTCAATCTTTATAGGCGCTTTACGGGACGCTTCAATTACCTGCATTTTTTCCTTGAAGAATTCACGATTGAACATCCAAGTTTAAGATATATGTGGCTATACTGGCTATATGTCTATGTATATATAGGTTAGGTTATATCAGACTCGACATCCATTTCGCCGCTAGAAATTCGAAGGACCAAATTTTCCACTGATCCGCCTGAATCCCATGGCTACTTATAGGGTAGAAAAAGGTCGAACGAAATTAGAAATTGGAAGCCAGATATTTTTGAAATCTCAACACTCCTCGAAGGTGACTGAATTTCAATGTCAAGTCACCAACGTACGTATCCCACTGTATAAACTAATCCTTTAGGTTGGGTTTTAATGAAATCCTGGTAATACCCACAAGTCGTAGGTCGTCATATAACCTGACAGCTTGCCGTGTAACTTTAGGAACTTAATATAAAACGTCCTAATCTAATTGTGTATAATTATTCCTCAACTTCACGAAACCTTTGATACAATATTTTATCAAATGTCATTGGAGTATGAAATAAAAAAAATGTTATACCAACTGGCATTGAATACCGATGATAATATTAATTTTAAATAATATTTTTTTAAATTTATTTTTTAATACATTTTATCGATGTATACCTAATGAACGTTATTTTGCGGCCATTATTACTTCAATAATAACGATCGCAATGGCAATAAATCAACGTCTCTCAACCTTTCTACTTTGTTTCAGTCTCTTCTCTGATCTGAGAAGCCTTGCCGGCACGACCCTCATGAATCTTCTGGCGGCTCTGTTTATGGTACAGCTGCTCTTCATTGTCGGAGTCGGCGGAGTTCAGGTAAAGATCAGAGCCTCAGTTAAATAAGTTCGCGGACTCATTAAGCACTATTTCTCGAACTTCGAAATATCATGGCCTACGTTGTGGTTTCTTGGAAATATTTTAATTAAATTTAAACTACATGGATACCCTGACTATTCCTTATAATATAACCGGATCGACGTGCAGATGGCGCCAGTCGTCGCGAGCAGTTGGCAAAGTGCACGTCGATCTTACAATAAGACTATTTTTGAATGGCTTAGCCTTGTGGTAGATGTCAGCCTTATAATTCCATCAAGGGTCGATATACCTCGTGCACACTTTTTATCGGCAGGACACATCTGCTTTTTATTTTCTGACCCAACCTCATTTATTTTTATAGGTACAAGCGACACCCCGGTACAGTCTGTAATTTTATGAACTGCAAATTATAGAGAATGGTAGATGATACGCTCTTATTATATTTTATTATTAGTCCGAGGGAGAATGTGGAGTATTATTTTTTTTTATTTATTCACACTTTGTCTGCAGACTGTTTGATAACAAGGATAAGGGGTAATTTTGGTAATACGGTGAAACGAATTTAAGGATGTAGGGATGTGGAATGACAATAGGGATGTAATGATGTATATACTTATTCCTGTGCATATAGTCTGTTCGTGATTTCTCCTAGAGGAATTTATACTCGACTCATTTGTAAACTTGGATAACAACGATAAGACTGATAACAGTTTGCCATTGTATATGAATTGTGAGTAGAAATTCTATACTCAGAAGTATTTTTGCTCGTCGTACAATTTAATCCGTGTACTCTATTAAATTTCTTAGTGCGACCTTCTTTACTTTAATTGACGCTCTAATTATGGTTTAATTACTGAGTCGATCGGAATCACCAGTTAATTAGTGGGGGAGAGGGGAGGAAGTGTTTATGCAGAGTTGATAAATCGTTCCGAATTTTTTGTACTTCATTTATCTTCGATTTGCGTAATTTTTGTAGTGATATTTTACGTTTGTTTCGAATTGTCTAAAAAAAATTTCGGGATAAACTTTTTGCTTGCGTTATCCAGTGGCGGTGTGGCAATCATTTAGGTGTCGCATGTAAAATTTCTGTCTCTCTCGTGATATTTTATGTCAGTCAAAATGTTAAGGATGATAAAAATAGCGCGGGTACTGGATAACAAAAATCTGACATTTGTCTCGCCAAAGAAGCTCTAGATTTATATATATAGGTATATCAACCTCTTTTAATGTTATCAGTCACTAGCTGCCCTAAAAACATGGGAAAAATAATATGACAGCGTAGCACGGGTTATATACCCCTTACAATTTTATGGAATGTCGCTTTTACACACAGGCAGGTAGAGAATCGGGAGAGGGTTGAGCGTTATTGCAATAACGATAATAAATTGGTGGGTGGTGTGAAATTCAAATTTGTCTAATTCTTTTAAAAAATGCCTTACAAGGTACTTCAAAAAATGTATTAAGAAAAAAGAAACGAAAACAAAATTAAAATATTTTTCAATTTTGACTTTCGGCATGTATGTATCACGATTTGATCGGCTTCCGGCTTTCAGTCTAGAGTCACGCGGGAGAGTCCTTCGGGACCTTTGGGACTTCCTGCTACGTTGTTAGGACGGAGTGAGAGAGAAAGAGCCGGAAACATTAAGGATCTTACTGACGGCGTAAAAGGGAGGAGCGAGAAAAAAGAGGGGGAAAAAGAAATAAGCACAAATCCCCTTAGCTTCTCGGTAGATAAAAAAAATTGCGGATCGTGGAATGCATTAACCTTCTTAAAGAAATTCCCATAATCCTCACCAATCTTCTCAGACTCCTTCCTTTACTTGCTCGCGGAGATGACGAAGCAAACTTTAAGAGGCGATCCTTGCGGCTCCCAGAGGAGGAACCCGTAAAAGACACTCCTGAGGTATTTCCACCGGCGTTTATGCGACACGGGGATATACCTCAAGACGATTCCAGGTCGCATTCCGTAGTGTCTCACACCATAATATATATTTCGCGATATATTAAGCTCAGTACACACCTCATAAATAAGCGTAAACACAATAGCATTGAAATTAATGAAAATAATGAGACGCAAGGTCAACCCTTTAACCCAGAAATGGATTACGTTATATTGTTCTCAGTTTTGAAAAGCATTGAATTAGGATGTCCCAGACACTCAACGCGCCCACCCTCTAGTTAATTAATGAAAAGAAAATTATAAAGAATTTTTTTATTTCATACCAACCAACTGCCGTTTGTTCTAGTAATTATTTTTTTATTCTTTAGTATTTTTATCTCGTTTTGCGCTCGGCGTCAACTCAAACACGCATGTATAGTTGGATTATGAAAATGCTCGGAGTGCAAAGTGTTAATTACGGTGTTTTATATATATTTTCACGATTCTACACAGTTCGGGGTACATGGAGAAGAGGTTGGGTACATTAAATAAATTACACATCGCGAGTGACCCCCACGTGTATTGTCATAAAGAGAATCTCTCTCGAGGTCGTAGCGGTCAGAGGTCACACGAGAAAGAGAGAAGATAAAGATCGCCTAAACGAAAGGAAAGTACACGAGTATATATATGGACATGTTACCCAAGTGAAAAAGTGTCCTCATATGGTTATGTGACGTAATGCGAACCCTGTGATTTTCATCCTCCGAAACAGCAAATAGCACTTTAGGTTATAGTGTACATATAGTATATTAAAGTGGTGACAGGAATACGTAGAATTTGTAATGAAATGAAAATAGTCGTGAAAAATCAAAATATTAGTATTACATAAAATTATCAATAATGATTGAGAAGAGTAGGGAGTTTTTTAAATTCAAAATTTATAGTAAAAAAAGTCACATAAAAAAAATAATAAGCAAAGTTCGAAAATTACCTCGTGTTAATATTTGAGGCGATCAATGTCACTTCAGCCAGTAAAAAAAAATGTCCACAAATAATTTTGAAAAATCGAGTTACTTTATTGAAAAATATTCGCCGAGTATTAAAATTTTTTTAAAAATTTCTGACGTTTTTTCTCTTTGATAACCATTTTTAATTAACCATAAAAGTCTCGTTGATAACAAAATTATTTGTGGAATTTTTTTTACTGGCTAAAGTGACATGGATCGCCTCATTTACAGCACAATAGTCATTCAGTATGTATAGTAAAATCGTTGGGCAAGTAAATAAGAATTTTATGCATGACTTTATGACTTCGGTAACGGAACTAACCTGAGCTTTCCCGAGTTTACTTACACGAATAACAAGTCTGATGCAACTGGAAAAATATAAATGCAGCTTTCCATTGAATCTAGCCGTGTCTGTCTGATGCAACTGCAACGATCGTTTGATTTACGAAACTAAGTTTCAGATAATCGTTCAACCGTCAATGCGCTTTCAAATTATTTCGAGCAACTTCGAACTTCCTTTTTTTTTCTATACCTTGACTATTACTCGCTACATCAGAGTATCGAGATCAGGAGATAATGAATGAAAAAAATTGATTGATGTCAGGCAATTCGAAAAAATTTTAAGAACACGATAAGCCTTTGGCCAAGGTTATTTTTTGTACCGCCATTTTTCTTTTTAAAAACCCCCTCACTCCTTTTACTCCTCTACTCGGCCTCGGCCATAGAATCATATTCCTTATCCATCTATTCGCATTACTTGAATGAAATTGTCCGGCTTTTATATGGATCACGGGAACACGCACTGGGAATATTGAAACTTCCTGTCGTCTTGCGAAATGTATACTTTACAGGGATACGTGGCGACCCTTTATCGATTGTACATATATATTTATATGTATGTGACACATGCCCGAATATGAATTTAACATATGGGTGTTAAAGGGGTAATAATTATTAATTGTATATGTACGTGTCAAACTTTTTATTCGGGGTGTAATCAGAGCTGTTAAATTAAATGTGCCCAGTGAAATTAGCACGTCTGTTTGACTTTTGTAGTGGAGCCAACTTCGGTCGGCTGTTTTCGTTATGTGTTATCATTCCTATTGATATTCTTATTTAAAATTCTGTCGATGTAACACGAAACCAGAGGTTTTTCTCTTTTCCATTATTTATGCCTCTTTTGATCTCCCATATTTCTTTAGCCATTCCTGCATTTTTCTTTTGACCTGACACCTCGTTTTCAAGAAGCTGAAATACGACGTGTTGGAAATGCTAACGAAGTGGTTGAACAGAGTACTCATTATTTATTTATTAGAATTATTGATTTCAACGAGACGGAAAAAATTAGAAATGAAAATTTGAAAAATAAAAAACTTACTGACTTTTTTTCCATTGCGATTTGCCAAATTTGTGAAAATTGAAAAAAAAAGAAATTAAAAAATTGCTCTTAAAAGTTTTTACGACCGGGCTTTGCGTGAACCCATAAAATTTTATCGACAAAAAGTTCCAATCGCCATGGCGATAGAATTTATTCGGTATTTTCGCGTAAATGCTGTAAAATAACAAAGATAACAAATGTTTTTTTTTAATTACAACCTACGTGAAACGATAAAATAAAACACAGAATACGAAATTTACGTAACAAACAAAAAAACGCGGTCGTATTTCTAAAAGATTTTTTCATATGATTTTCACTATCGATATCGAAATCCTAATGAAACAATCCAATCTGCCAGAGGTCAAGCATGAAAAATCAAGCAATTCTCTCAGCCTGGATTTCCCAGATGATAGAAGACACAACCGAAGCACATCTGCTGATCGTAGCGAATCAGATAGGTGCTTGCGTGATATATGGCCGCTTGGAAAGACGGCTCGATCATTTTTTCTTCCTGTCTAATTTAGTCACTGGGTATATATAGCCACTATGGGCTCTCTGATTTTTCTCAAATAATAACGATCCTCGATAATCCTCAATGATATCAAGTCAATCGATTCACCTGTAATCAGTTTATTATTACCCCCAAAAGAACACCGTATTAACAGACGTTCACCGAATCTTCTTAATTACCTTTGCACAATTAGCAAACTAACGGATTAACCCTTCTGGAACATTGTCTTAATTACTTCGAAATCTCTTCGGATAAACACGTGACATAAAGGCGGGTTCGTTGCCTGGGTACTAGAGAACTATTGATTTTGGATTCGAGCCAAAAACCTAACAAGACGAAAATTCTCGAATACTGAATCGGTATCCCATGTATATACATATGTATATACGCAAGTGCACCTAGCATTGTAATGTTATTGTTTTCTTTCCACGTTTCACCGCGTATTTTATGAGTAAATAAAAAAAACAAAGCTGTCTGCTCAAACGATAAAACTGAATATACCTATACATGTCTACATAATTATTTTTAATTTTTTTTTCTTATTTTATTAATATTCAAAATTCACGACCGACTTCAGCATCTCTTTTGAAACTCAAGTTAGCTCATCCGTTTCATTCTTATGAAAAAACCACGTTCAGAGTTACAATAGCAAGCAATAATGGCATTCCTGTTCATAGTTTAATATCATTAATTAACAACGGTATGTTGGCGGAGCAATTTCATTCCTTGCTGTACTATCCTGTCAGAGTCGAAATAGAATCAGCCAACCACCCAGAACGCACGTATGTGAATATAAGTGGTCAGGAAAAAGTGATCATCGTGAATTTTCATTCTAACAGTAAAGTACCTCAGGTGGTGGGTTTAGTCTGAATAACAGGGTACCGTATGAGTATCTTTCATTTTTCACAACCAGCTATCATTAATAAACGTCCGGCTTGATTAATTACTCTAGATTTTTTATTTGTAGGGACGAATCTTTTTTATATGATTTTTTGTAACATTGGACGCGCGATTTTCAAATAAGTGATCTTCATATATATTTTAACTTGACAGTATACCATTTATAAATTCGTATTATAAATTTTTCTGTATCAAACCGTCATATGTTCCAGTACAATAGGTACTGTTTAATTGTACCCTAATTTAAATTAAAATTAACACAAATATTTACATGCAAATTTTATCACGCCTAATTCACGTCTAACGTGTCTCATTGTTATTATCTCTGTGCGTCTTTCTCATTGTCTATCAGAGGCACGTATAAGCAACGAAAAGTAGTTCAAATTTTTTCACTATGTAACACGCTCATCATTCGTTAGTCTTGACCAATGAGAGAAGCGTGTTTGGTCACGTGATTCTAATACTAACGTAATCCGTTTAGATTAGATGTAACAACGTAATATTTAGTCTGTGGCAAAATTTTTTGGAAACAATTTTTTATATATGTAAAAAGAAATTTATGGTAATCTCACTGTACAGATTTTTTTTGTTTTTCATTAATCAGTATAAAATGATTCAAGGAAGAACAACTTCTCGTTTGGGTTATCCAATTAATCCAATCACCAGTAATCTTTACTACATATATATGTACATAGAATTGAATAAGGTGGAAATCATTTGGGAATGAAAGGCGCTGGCTCTTTAGCCTTCATGTTGAATTCCATTTAATGGCTAGGCGTTTACGGGACAGAGCCAACCTAATTTCAAGCTATTCGCATAGCCCCGAAACTAACGCAAGGTGCATATTCACGTAATGCCAAGCATAATCGTTCATAATTTACCAGATCAGTCGAGTAGATGTAATATTCCGCATGTCGTGTATGAACAGAAATATGGTAGAATAACTATTTATTTAGCGTGAATTTGGAAGTATATTTTTAACTCATTCAAATATCCGCCATTATTACAATCGGTTAATCTTGAAGGACTTTTCAAATTTGCCGCTTCAACTAACTAGCTGTTGTTTTATTTGCGGTAGGGATGTGATCGATACGCAAATAAATCCGTATTTGTAGGTTATGGATGTGAAATTTGATTTTCTACGTAGCCTAGCAAAGTATGAGTAAATTCGTTTCCGTTATCGAACCGTTATGTTTACGCGGGAATTTTTGAAAATTTTCTTGCTTTGAAAACTCCATTTGTGCTAACATGAAGACTATATGCCAAGATTACTGTTTACGTTAAATATTTTTTTTTCATTTCCTTTATCATTATCCAAGCCCCTACAGGAGAATTGGATTCTCTTTCTGGTTAAACTGAAGCCGATATACATGGCTGCTTCCTGTAGTAAATACAGAATAAGGGAACAAAAGTAAAAAGCGTCAGAAAACTGCTCTTTGTTCTATAATGACGAAAGTGTAGATTTCGAGCAAATTGTGAAAAAGTAAAAAAACTGGTATAGGTCATTGAATGAAAAAGTAGAGACTCCAAAGAATGTCATTTATATAAATATTGAAAATAGAATGACGTCATGGCTAACGGCACAAAGACTGACGAATATTTCGAATCGGAACTATGCAATACGATATATACAGTAAAATTCTTGGATCATACTATACCCACGTCACAAAGTATAGTCTGTTCTATATGGCAAAAGTAAAAATTTTTTCCTTCCTCCATTTTTCTATCCAACCCACGTTCCTCGTTAGCGTTATCAAAGTGCTGCGGGGAAACACAAAAATTTCATGAAAAATTTTCAAGTCCTAGCAAAGCACATTTTATCTGACGTGTTCAAATCTAAAAGTACTTGTTATTATATCATGTGAATATAAAAAAAAGTAATCAAGAAGTTTATAAAATTTCATGAAATTTATGAATTTCACAAATTTCATTAATTTTATACATTTTATATACAAACATTCGTCACTGGGATTTATATTACTGCGCAATGTATGTTGTATAGTGTATGCATATAGAATATTTAATATAGGCAGATAAAATGAACTTGCTCTCGGTGCGATTGACGTCATAGACCTGAATTAAATCTCCTATTCAAACTAGAATTTCAAAAGGTTCAGATCATCCTGGACCCGTAGGATCAGCAAGCTGCGACATAAATGCAGAGTCAGGCTAAACTCACGTATTGACATCTATAGTCGGGTCACGAATATCAGTTCCACTTCGAGGGGACTTATATACGTTTCAGATCGTAAGAGGCTGGCCTCTTAAAATGCAACTGATATTGCAGCCCGGCTATAGTAACATAGCCCGCATAGAGTCTAGGAATAATCACCATTCTGAATAAGTTTCAAATTCTGCGGAATTCTTTATGAAACAGAGAATGTGGTAAGAGTAGAAAAACCATTGAAAAAAAATAAAAATAATCTGATCCAGGTTCCCGATATCTAAATATTCTGTACTATAAATCTCGATATTGGGGTATTAATAACAATTGATTAAAATGCTCGAATACTCCAAATCATTAAATACCCATTAAAAATACGTTCTATAAATGTAAAATCTGACAGATACTCCATTCGGTACATAAACAATTGAAATCAATAATTATTTGTATCAGGTTATTTTGTTTGAAGAATATCAAGCATGTCTGTTGGATTTGCGATTTTTAGGTCACCCTGTATACACTGTGCACTACACAATATTGTTACGGAAATTCCTCGTCAATGAATCCTACGTTTCTCCGTCTTTCTCCTATAAAGCATCGATCTGACCTCATCCCTCGAGAGCAACGATTTATTTCTTTTAAATTCGAATTTCCCGCCCTCCATCTTATCCGCGTCTCTACGGTCATTTCCCAGACGAATAAAAAAACGGTATAACTAAAGCAAAAAAAATTCCGTAAGAAGAAAAAAATTCAATTTTATTTCTGGCAAATGTTCATCCGTTCAGCATCAATGGCCAATCTATTTAGAATTGCGATTCAAGACGATTTTGTCCTTCTTGATGAATTCTTTAAATTCTCTTGATTTTTCATCTTCTGTTTCATTCCATCTTTTTCCCAAATCCGCCTAAGTATATTCTTGGTAAAATTCATACATCTAGCTGTCCCATAAAAATATTTCAGGAAGATCCACCTGGGTCAATCTGCATTCCTATGTACTATGTCCAGTTCCACGTATTGCAGGTCTATATATCACTTCTGATGCATATACACTTTTAAGATAGAAATATATATGTACTATAAGTTTTGAACGATAGATTGAATGTCTAGTTCCAAGGGTATCATGTACCACATGGTAATATATAAGATATACATATATTATAAAGCTTATAGTATTTACCTCATGGTCTTTCCCTGTCTTCGTATTTCACTTCTGGCAAATATATAATGTATAAGTTCACTTCTACCATATACGTCTACTATATGTTATATCATACAATAGTAGCGGATAAATACGGGTCGCCAAACACATTGCAAAATCTACAGAAGCAAAACCCCTTTAATGAGATATAAGGGAGCTTCACACCGCGGGAGGAATGATTGATTTTGAAAAAAAACATAACATTACATATATTTTATATCGTCGAATAAATTCTATCTATTCGTTACTGATGATAGTGGAGTTATCATTAATAATATGGGGAACATGATAATTCGTTATTAAGAACTTTATGTAAGAAAAATTTATTATATATATGTCATATATTTCCAAAGGAATATGGTATTTTTCATTTTTTATTTTTCAGTTCGATATTCCTGCCCGAATCTCAATTTAATGATAAATGATATCCCAGGGTTGGATAATTTAGCGGGCGAGCTTTTATACTTCTTTTGCGACTGGATGCCTATATGCTCGCCTCGTTACGTTTTATGCCACAGGGGCGTAAGCGTCGCGTGTCGCCTGATAGCTTCCCTATACCCCGTAATACTGGGAACATGGCTGAAGTTACGGGAAATTATGACTTTCGAGAGTGATAGTGGTGATCGAGGAAAGTGCAAATACTTTGAGAGTGAAGGAGATCGAGAACCATATAATAAATAAGATAGACGTAAATAAAGAATGTAATGTTTACGTCGGAAGTTGACAGATGTTCAAAAGTAGCGGATGCCTATGGATATGATATTGGATGCTGTAAGAAATCTACGAGAAAGTACGTAAGACAGCTAAATTGCCTCGATGGAATTTTATTAGCGCGATACTTGACTCTATAGACAATCTAACCAGAAATTGGCCGATTACGCTACGGTAACGGACGAACGGTTAGTTTCAAGTCGAGTGACTCAGTCGGTAAAGTCATTGTTTGTATTCAATCGTGGTAAAGACAATTGTCGCCGCAATAGAAATACGCACGACGAATCTTTTGAATCTTTTTTTAGCGTGGTAAGGGAGATTTACTAAATAAATTATTTATTTCACGTGAGGTTTAATGTGAAAATGGCAACTTTCAAGAAGAATTGATTTCGACCGTGAGTCGAAAAATCACGTCACAATATATAGTATGTACACTGTATAGATTGCGTTTGCACTGAGTTATCCTATAAATGAGTGCATCGAAAGTGTAATTTAATAGTGACTGAACGTACAAAAACTTCCTGATCAGATTTAATTAAACTAGGATTTAAATGCGCTTTATCTGTACGTATGATTATACGTAAGCTACTGACAATGTGAACTCCCTCGAATTTTACTGAAATGTACTTAGCAATTTGAAGTCGTTCAAAAGTCGTGAACTGCGTACTCTATTTTTCCCACGAGTTAAAAGCTGGGGCCTAATTAATTTCTGTAGTTGGAATAGGGGTGCCATTTTTTTTCTACTGAAAGCTCTAAGTGATATTTGCTCTGACGCAATGAGAGCTTTCTATTATAATTATTATTATTTCTTTGTGACGTCCTCTCTCTAGTGTCTCTTTCTCTCTCTTGAAATCGTCCAACCACCGTATTATATTACGTCGATAAAACTGGAACCGCCAGAGTGAAAAATTGAAATAAAATATATTGTAAAATTAGGAGCTATTTAGGAACTTATTAAATGCCCGAATAAAAATTTTAGATCTCAGTCCTTTTAGTCAAAATCTGTGGCAGTGCTAGCTCAAAAGAAAAAGTTGAAAAAGTTCTTAATAGCTCCTAATTTTGCAATAGATTTTATTTTTATTTTCGATTCTAGCGGTTCCAGCTTTATTAACATTATTATATTTCGTGCCTAAGGAAACATTTTGCTTTTATACAATTTTGTCCTTAGGCTAAGGATTTTAAAAACATATACGACTGTGCGTGAAATATAAATTTGAAAGGGTCGATTTTAACGTAGCTCCCATATCTAGAGAGAAAGAGAGAGAGAAATAGTGACAAAAACCTTGGATCTTGCAAAAAAATCTAGAAGCAGTTCTTTAAGCGGGACAAAAAGAAAAACATTTCATTTTTATATTATACCTGCTAAATTATTATATGCCGTTAGGTAAATGGAAATTGCATTTGCAAATATATTATACACACCGACCTTAATGCACTGCTGTGCTTTCTTCTGGAATTTTTATTATTAATTTTGTATACATTCTCGCACGTTCTTCTCCGCCATTCTCAAAGAATTCTTTACTTTTCTTCGTCTTCAACTTGCTGTATGCGTACCAGCTGCCAAGGCTTTCTTAGAAACTTAACTTTATGTTCCTGACAAAGGCACAAAACGTGCAAATTATTTAAAAGAAAAGTAGCACAAGGTTAAATAATAAAGTGCATTTATACTGAATGTATTGTATGCACTATGCATCTGCAAAAGTACGCAGCTTTCGAAATCCACAATTTTCTCGTAAAGCTTTTTATGAAACTTTTCAAGTTTGCCCATGTAAACTTTGACCCTTTTCCTTGTCCGACCTTTATTCTTCTTCTTTCCCTCCTCTCTTTCTTTTTGACAAGCTTGAAACGTATATCCTGAAAAATAATAAAAGCCCAAAATTATACGTTACCGAATAATTGTCACAACCCATCCATTCAATAGATACGAGCACGAGTGTTATTAAAGCGTGACAAAAATGTCCACGGCACTAGTTCCATCTATGATATCCCACAGAAAAGTTCACAATAGTAGTTCCATCTATTGTATCATAGTTTCATCGTAAGCGCACCAGCTGGCGCTGTACTAACCTAAGTGCATTGATTCTCCATAAAAACCAGATCTAGAATTTAATGGCGATTCGTGCAATACGACTGCTTGAAGTCATTATCTATTTCATGGCTGGATCTATTCGTGTAGTCATTCATAATGGCGATCATAAATTACAGAACCCCGTACCGTAATAATCTATCTGACAAGCAGTAAGCTCGTCTTTTCATACTTGAAGGGGATATTATTCCATAAAGTCCATGCACCTGCTACCCGTTATATAAATTTGTACAACGTATTGCTCGGTAATTCAGAATATTTGGCAGGAGTGCCAACCGACGATAATCTTACCCTAATAACGGAATGACCATCGTCCTTAATAAAATCCCTAGTGATAGAGAGAGAGAAAGAGAGAAAGAGAGAAAGAGAGAGAGAGGTGTATGGAATTCTTGCTGCTCTGAAAATCGCCTGTCATCCATCGGAACGTGGAATGGCCCTTTGGGAAAATACGGCATGTCAGCATTCGTACGACTAGTCGTGTTGGTAATATATATATATATATATATATATATATATATATAATTCTAGATCAAAACGGGATATATGTAATATATGTATAATTAAACAATAGATGATAAATGATTTTTCTTATTTCCTCTAATAAGCCATTTAATGTAAATGCTTCCCGGAACGAGCCGAGAACGGTAGATCGTTTTCCGGTCGAGCAGCTTCCGGTCTCTAGTCATCTCCGGGATTCCTGATGCCATCCCATCTCTTTTTGTCAATCACGAGAAAATTCTCGAAAGATAAAAATACACGTGAAGAAGAAATAATATCAATCATCTGTATATATATATGTGTATATGTATGTTTTTTTTTCTTAGGATTCAGAATTGTGCATCTCACTTGGACTCAGCCTTCAGTATGTCCGTGTCTCTGTCGTCTGCTGGCTTGCTGCTATGTGTCATCATCTTTATGCAACTGTGGCATCTGTACCATGCTGTGACGATGCACCGGCTTATGTGAAATACAGCATCTTTGCCTGGGGTGCACCCATGATCAGCTTTGGCCTAGCTATTCTTTTGCAGAGTCAAGAAAATCATGATGTTTGGGACATTCATGATCTTACGCCATTTAATTGCTGGTAAGGTCGATTTGTTAAATGTTAATATGCTCTTTTAGGCAGGATTTTTAATTTCATATTTATTTAGAAATTTCTGATTTAGAGATTTTTCGTACTGTGGGGATGATCCTTGGTTTAAATGTATTCAGCGCCATACTGGATTTGATATCGGATATGCCGAATCAAAGACGAAGACTTTGTGGCGAGATTGAATCTGCGAGTTCTTCGCCAAAGTTATCCACTAAGAACTGACGGTAGCCAATGGCAGAATGATATCAAACAAAAGGAATCGAAGTTTGAAAAATTCACAAGTTCAATCCCGTGCGTTAGAATTGAATGGAAATTCTAATTGATAATGACATTCAATCAACTTATTATTCGTCCTTTTATAATTTAAAGGATGTTTATTTTTAATGAGAATTCAGGTACTTTCTTTTGTTATCGTTTCTTATTTTTAAAAAATTGTAAGGATATCAATATTTTTGTTTTATTATCGAGTGGTGGTACCAATTCATTAATCATATGCGATACTATAAAGTTATTTTTTCTATTTATCGCTCATGGAAAACTTAATTCCAATATTTATTGGACATTCTTTATATATTATTTGCACAGGTTCCTGGGTGCTAAAGCTACCGTTTACACTTATGGCATACCAGTAGTTCTACTTCTACTCGTCTCTGGATATTATCTTCTCAAGGCAGCCATTGTAGCAAGGTATACCTATAGCTTTTACGCATATTTTTACGCATGAAGAAAACACCATTACTGATAATGTATTTTCTCTTGAAATTTAACATTTGAATATGAAGATCTTGTATTTATTGTATTTGTTATTTCAAGGTATACGTGCAGTATGCAGCTGGAGGTAAAGCGACGTGAAAAAATGAAGAGGAAACGAGCTCTGCAGTTGGTACTATTTTTGAAGGTGAACCTTATCATTGGATCCGTCGCTGGTTGTGGAGTAGCGGCACGCGTTTGGGAAATTCCATTTCTCTGGGCTATATT
>JARPRH010000403.1:3876584-3893044 GCA_031763665.1 Calameuta haemorrhoidalis | reverse complement strand
TCCGGTCTTCTTCAGAAGCAATACCTTACTTTTTTACTGCGTAACTTTACTGAAAAAGAAACATAAAAACAAATAGTCAAATTTTGATCAATTCATATCTACTATCATATCCAAAGGACCGGGTAAGTATAACGGTTGTTTATGTGATTTTTTATTTGGTCCAGTACGTACCTAGTGACTTGAACAATTAAAAAGAAAAAAGAAAATAGTGCATTGTTTTAGATCGTAACAAAAGTGGAATTTATCGAAAGAAATTACGTAATTAAAGAGATGATATAATTAATCTCGTTATTCGACACGGAGTAACTTGATTTCTTGCGAGTTTAAGAATGAATCGTAATACCTTTTTACATTATTATGTAATGTAAATAACATTTAGTACCGATTCATTCGTCGCTGTATATACAGCATCCTTTGTATTTTCTATGCTGCAACTAACGGGCTCTTCGATTAATCTATTTTGTTGTTGTACTTTTTTTTTGGTTTGCATGACTTATCCCACTCGATTGACATACTATACGAGGTTGGTACTAAATTATAGTGAAATTGATTATTTGTTTAACCAATTTATCTATAGTCACACTAAAAAAAAATTTGCATGAACACTTTGATAGAAATAATTTTTATGCAATCTGATTTATCTTTCTTCTCCTATCCTTTCGTACACATATGCTTGATCTTCCTCACCTATGTGCATATGAAATTTCATAAATCACGATATCGTGCGTGATTATTGCGACGTGTACGTAATGCATGGAAAGGCAAACTGTTAGTCGACTTCGATGTGCATATATATAAGCCACATGTGAATATAGTCAAAAACGTCTACACGTCAGCCTGTCACACATGAACGTCGATACCATATATGAAAAATTCAGTACTGAACAAAAAAATCACTAGATAGGAGAAATCACTATCGTTGTGAGATAGTGAAGTTAGTGAATAATTAAAAATTTAATGGTCAAATATCAAAGTTATTATCTAGGTCACAATAAGGGTTATTCTAATTACATAGTACAATTGTAATGAAGTTTTGAATCCAATAACGTCGGCTTTAGCTAATTTCCTAAGTGAGGGTGTGCCCGCCGGCAGTAGGGACTTAAGTCCGCACATGCAAACAGTTATCGCAGACAAATATTACATAATAGATAATGGGTCATGCGTGACACGATTCTTTACACTGTATCCATTTAGGAGACAGAAAGGGACTCCTCTTCTGAGATATCTCTGAGATAAATATTTAGAGAATTATTTTCTAATCTTAATCAGCTCTGAGTCAAATTATTTTCGCACATTCGCCTACCAATTTTGGTACTACGTAGTATTCCTTTGCTATATACATATATATATATATATATATTGGTATAAATATTGATATACATATATCGTTCTACTTAGGTTAAAATCGATGAACTCATGAATTCCAAAGACCTTTGCATCACTGACTTACATATCCATTATTCACTAACCGTGCAAAGTAAAGCCAATGACAGAGGTACTTTTTTTTTCGTTATAAACCTTGAAAATTGTTTTCCATTGGAAAGTTTAATTATTAATGAGGAAAACTTATTGTGTGAATATTTCGTTTTGCATTATTACAGACGAATTTGTCTGTACAATATAGGTATATTGGTAAGGACAGACGTCGGAATAGACTTTTCCTGAAAACCTTTTCGCTTTCCGGTTTATACTCGCGACATCGCGGTGCTTACAATAGGACAGGTTCAAAGGATTTCCATAACAGGCAATTCGTAGGGTTTGATTAGGGGGGTGGTTCATTAATTCACGTGGCGCGATTACAGGGTTCGACGAACCCAGCGTTCATACAGTGGCAAACGTAGAAAGTCTTGAGAGACATTTTTGAAAAATTGATGACACTATATCGATTTCGAGAATTAATAGAGCTATGAGCGAAAACTAAAACTGCGGTAGTTTGTTGCGCCATAGGGAATGCTCGAGTCGCGTGACCAAACACTGGCGCGGTAATTATTTATTTATAGATGCCACGAGAGCGACAAAGTTGATAGGTGTAAAGTGAATTTAAGAAAAAGACGTTAAATTTAAAAAATTTAATAATTAAAAAACTATCCTCCAACACGTTTCCCAGTAACACAAGGCAATTTGCGTTAACGATAATCTCGGTAACCTGTCTTGTAACCTTTTTGTAGGTACGTTTATTATATTAAGAAAGTCACGAAGTATTAATTAAATTTCAAAATTCAATTACGTCAATCCACCTGTTGGATTCAGAATTGAACTTCGCTTCAGAATAATTTCCTGAACCGCGTGAACTTCGGTTTATGATGTACCAAAATACAGCACGAGGGTTTTTCCAATTTTCAATTAAGACCATCCTGATATATTTTACAAATATTTTATTAAAATTTATTTCACCCGAACGGCCCCTAGGACTCTACGCCTCTGTTATTGAGGATGGGGTGGTTTCTGCGCGAGGTCGAACACGTGGGGTTATAGCTTCTGCTATGCTATGCTATTGGCCAGTAGTAACCATCCGATTACAGTCAAACGACCGTCTTCTAAACCGTACCTTTTTATTCAGCTCGATCCAGCCTGACAAACGTAACAAAACGTCACAATGTTCAATTCGAGGGTCAAACGAAAGATAACGTCCTGGCGTAAGTTTTCAAATTTGTAAAAGTTTGTGATCTGTGTGACAAGTTACGTTCTTTAAAATCACGTATGAATATTTTTAAAAAAAGTCCCTGTCATTAAGAGATACCAGGATGGACTTAATCGAAAGTTCTATTCACAAACGATATTCATATTCATATTCACATATGAATATAGTTTTCATATTGATCGTTGAGTGAAAAAAAATATTTGAAATTATTCCCAAAACAATATCAGATTGAGAACTGGTTTTTTTTTCTGCAATTGACCAATATTCTCGTGAAAGCCCACTTTCTACCTCGTTCCGTTTAATTACTCCGATATCTTACGAGAATTCATTAATAAAGAATTCCATAAAATATCCATCCCATACCTAGCACCAAGCTGTAAAGTCACTCTGATGTAAAACTTTCCAAAAATTTTGTTACAATATATCCTCCCGAAAAATAATAGTATTAAATTCTCGCGCTCGTACGCACCTGCACATACCAATGTCTTACAACGTTCTACAAAACCGTTGCAAAACGGATCGTATATGATTTAGCCCTACTGAAAGAAAAGTTTCATTGTTCGCTATGTGCGTACTAGTAAAGTGAAATTTAGTGAGCATCCATAGATAAGTACGTGCATATAGAAGAAATAGTGTAATAAGAACTTATAGCGTGAAGTACAGATGGCGCTGATGGTATGCTCGTACATTTTCACACGTGTTCGCTAAGCCATGACTGGATTTGTACGTACAGAGCGAATAGTTACTCATCCAATTTTCAAATCGTCCAGTTACACAGTTAAGGCATTCTCATGTCTTGTGCAATGAGCGCAAAGCGAGATCGTCAATTTAAATTCGTTTCTTTCCTTATACGATCCTGACGCCCTGAATATCCTCCCTCTCCTACTTTTACCTGACTCATACGAGTATCACGTGAGCATAAATGACGTTTCTTCAAGGAATGTTTAACAGACCGCAGAGTGCGGCTACCAGGCAGGAGGCTGAGATGATGAACAAGGCCCAACGGGCCATACACGCAACCACGGATCCTATCGAGAAATTACGTTTGCTCTGTCTGGCTAGAGGTGCCAATGGCATCCTCGGTCTTGGCAGGTAAGTTGCATTTATTATATCCATTGGTAATGTTACACTTCATTAATTTTTAACGCAATAGAGTAAGTTGAGCGAATGTGTTACTCGCAAGTGAAATCAGTGAGTAACGTTTGAGCCGGCATGTGAAATCATATTCCTATTGCAGTATAATGATAAGAGCAGGATACAATGACGCATGTGTAAAACGTGTATGTGTGTGTGTGTGTTTATATACATATCATATGATAATAACTATGAAGAGAAACGATGTGGGCGGAATGATAAGTTACCCTTATCGTTTCTTATGGATTACATTGATATAGCGGTATAAATTTGATGAATATAATTGTGCGGGTAGAAGTGATATAATTATATGAATTGTCTAATTATGTATTAGAAAATCAAAAGGATAGGTAGGCCAAGAATATATTTTGCTTGAAAGTGACACTGAGAATTGCTACGATTATTTCTTAAAGTTTCAAGATAGCGTTGCGGCTCTCTATATTTGGCGTTACTGGTGATGAAAGTTTCTTGTTGTTTTTTTTTCCTTCTCAATCTGGATGAATCAGCCGTGGTTCTTGTCTCGTTGCGAATTCTGCATTATCCTTGTAAAGTATACATACTGTGCCAAGGATTTACGGTTTCGGATACCTTGTCTGGCTAGATGCGATTACAAAATTATTTTTTTTTATTACAGATATGTTTGGAATTGTAATTTTTTTATGTGTTTTAGAGCTTTCCGTCGTATGGATGATGATGGAAATAAACAATTGAGTTTGGAGGAATTTACTAAGGGAATGCACGACACTGGTTTGACGATTCCGGATAATGAGATCGAAGAAATTTTTAAGAAACTTGATGTAGATGGCAGTGGAGGTATCAACGTTGACGAGTTTATTGTTGCTGTCAGGGTAAGGTCATATGACAAATATAATATTACAATTTAAAATTGACACAATTTTTACTGGAGACGAAGTAGCCTGATTAATTTTTTCGTGTATTTCTTTTTTGCAGCCACCAATGCCGGAAAGTCGCAAAAAGGTAGTGGAGCAAGCTTTTAAAAAATTGGATAAAACTGGAGATGGTAAAATCACTATCGACGACCTGCGCGGTGTTTACAATGTCAAGTGTCATCCACGTTATATAAGCGGGGAAGAGAGCGAGGAAAGCATTTTGAATAAGTTCCTTGGAAATTTTGAGCAGGATTCTACTAAGGACGGAATTGTGAGTAAGATTGAAAATTATTATAATAATTTCATATGATCTTTATAACTTGAGAAAATATAAATTCATATAATAAAATATGCATTTGATATCTATAGGTAACATTAGAAGAATTTCTAAACTACTACAGCGCTATCAGTGCGAGCATTGATCACGATGCTTATTTCGATCTGATGATGCGCAACGCTTATAAATTGTAAAATTTTAAAAACAATCGCAACGTTACTGGAAACAAAGAAGACGTTTGTATTCGTGAATTCGTGTCAGACGGATATACGAATATTTGTATTTATATACTAGAAATACTTACTGATATTAGATGGGAGAAAATGATGATGCATTCCCGTAAGTGCCTTAGTCTGTAGATAATTTCAATTTAATGAAAAATTATCACAGGGTATATAGTACCGAAATATTTTTAACGAATGCTCGTGCATCGGTAACATAGTATTATACAGGCTTTCATTATGTGTGGTAATAGTAGCAATTAATTAGCTTTTAATTAACAAAGTTGGTTGTAGGGTCCAATGAAGCAATGTCAAACCGTGCAACTGACACGCGAATAGCATTTTATCTATAGCGAATAAAGGACAATTGATTTGTAATAAATCTAATAAAAATAATAATTGTTGAAAAAGCTTTTTCAATAATTTTATTTTGATTGGTAAATACCCGACGACTTATGTATATTTTAAATTGAACATAGTAGAATGTATTGATTGTATTAGAATATTTTTATCACCTTGATGACAAAGGTCATTTTTAGGAACATCCACTGATTTAACCTTCGATTTCAATTAATTATATTTATCATAGATAATGCAATGACAATTAATTATCCCAACGTTGCGGATGAACGAGCGACGATTTCGTACGGATTTGTCACTTTAGAAATCGACTGCTTTGTTGTTGCCGTAATATTTTTAATGAAATACATCTTATGCAATGTACCAGCAACAATTTTAACAGATTTTACGAACTACGTGTTCTATGTAACAGCAATTGTTTACACAAGTATCTCATTTTAAATAGCTATTACTTATTAAGAGATTCAATTTCTATAATGCTGCGACTCATCTATCACTAGATTCGAATGACAATTTTAATTAGCGATAATTTTTTAAAAGCGAATAACCTCGATTATAAACGATAGGAAATCGCGGTGTAAAGTAGAATTCAAAAATGGTAAAAGTGAAAACAAATTGTTCATGTTTATTGTGTACAATCTGCTTCCTACTTGAGAAATACTAGAATAAGGCAATATCTAAATTTGTTATTTTTCTGCAATATCGTTTTGATAAGAAAATATTTCTTGCATTTCAATCTACTTTTTTCGTTTCAAATTAACGTATGATTCTTGAATCAGGGTAATTTTTAAATCAGATGGGACAAAGTGCACTGGTATGTTTTTATTCGATTAAGACTTTTTTTTTATCTTTATCAAGCACGTCCGTAGTGCGAGGTCCAAGATAAAATGATCGTTTACATTATCTAATCCGTTTTCCAAGTTACCAATGTACAATTATCTGTTATCTGGATCCTTAAAATTAGTCACATTTATCAATGCATTGAAACTCGTTACTTCTTATCTTAAATATTATTATAAATATAGAATTTTTACTGAGTTCCGAATCCAAAATCCTACACTAGTCTGCAGATCTTGTGAAAATAGAATTAAAGATACATTCAAGCATCCATCAATGTAACGCGCATTTACGCAATACTTTTAAGAAAGAAATGGCGATTGTTACTTTCTCACTTGATATTTACAGTTATATTTTCTAGAGTAAACCTGACAGTGACATTGCTGACTAGCTTCAATCGTTATCCGCAACAAAATGAATATTTTCACGAGGGAATATACCATATATAAACTAATAATCATAACCAGTGCATGTTGACTTATACGTGACAGATAGTGGATATCATCTAATGTTTCATTTGACGCAGGAAAAAAATATTATCTATATTTCACAACGAGAAATTGAAGAAAGCTTAGGCAGTGATATAAGTTTTCCGTCGAAAGTAGGCAGACTGTTATATCCTTCATACTTTATGTTGATTTATATCTACAATTATTTGGCATTCAATTTGAGTACAGCTTGTTCCATGCAAAAGGATTACATTGTAGCATGCATTGTACTGTAAAAATATCGGAGGTAGTAAAATAAATTAAATAGAACACAGTGTAGTAAGAGACAGTGAAGTAACTGGTATGATCTTGAAAAAAGAAGTTAGCGATTTCTTTAATTCTGGCGAAAAAAAAGAGAATTGCATCGGCCGGGAATCGAACCCGGGCCGCCCGCGTGGCAGGCGAGCATTCTACCACTGAACCACCGATGCTTGTGTTAAGTGTTTTTGTTATATTCCAGAATGCGGTAATGTTCCTCATTTTAATATAATTTAGAGAAACAGAAATTAATATACATGTATAATAATAAAGCAGACTTACTTGCATGACGAATGAAATTCTCTATAATAATCATCACTGGATTTTATTCTATTCGCCGACACTTCGAACCTCCTTGATCCGCATGCTCGCTCGCACTCTGCAATCTCTCTGGTGTCTGCTATCTCTCTCACTAATCTCTCTACGTCGCTGGCATTGGCCAGAAATTCAATGTCAAGAATCAACGTCTGCCATTGTTTGTCATAAATGCCAGTGCTGAACGCCATTTGTGTTCCTGTTTCTTGCAGCAGATGTCGATATAGTAGAAATCTATGTGTAGCCGTGCGACTGCAACTACTGGCCGGTTATGTTGTCGCTAGCAATAGGAGCACAAGTGTTTATTTAATTTCTATAGTAAAATGAACTTCGAATTGTATCATTAGAATGAATACCCCTTATGTATAGTTGCGTATATAGTTACCTTTCACCTAGCTTAACAGGCCTCTGAATTTTGAGTGTCTACATTAAACCTCGACAAACTTCGAATTTCGACGATTTTCCTATACTCAGTACACAGGGGTTTGTAAATTCATTCGAAACGTATTCTAAGCTCTTGATTTAAAAGATAGTTGTATACTGTTAAACGTATTTGGCGCAAAAGTCTACCGAGCCTCTTTATTGCTAATCCAAGAGGGAATAAAAGTATTGTGTGCACTCCAAGCGCATGCAAATGCTTATGAAAACAGCCATGTGTTTTTTTCTCGCAAATCAGAAACACTGAAATATATTCACATGTGGCTGTGCATACAATTTTCGTTACAAAGTACGACGAACATAGTTTTCAATTAAGTTATATGTCAAAAACTTAAAACAGAGTACAATGTAATTTATGTGTGGCAAATAGTTATAAAATATTTGTCAATCGGCAATTATGCTGGAATCACACGTTTAAGTGCGTAACTATAAAGTCCTTGGATTTCAAAAAAGAATTTTGCATTATGTAATGTGTACTGAAGATATTTAAGAAAAAAAATTCAAAAATTGTATCCTCCCCGGCGGGGAATCGAACCCCGGTCTCCCGCGTGACAGGCGGGGATACTTACCACTATACTACCGAGGAATTGGGTATAAACGATTTCCTTATTTTCAGTTATAAATATATGCCTTAACATTCTCGTAAAACTTGTAAATTAAATTACCAGATGAAACCCTTTAAAAGCTTAAGGTAACTGCAAAGAATGTACGAACAGAGATAAAAGTTCAGATATCATAATAATATCGACTATTATCATAAAAGTGGCAAAGTCCACGTTGACCACGTCTGCTATCGAAAGAGGCCTTTGTTCGTCTCATTATTTTATAATTTTAAGATAAGCTTTATACTATAGTGTTATTATTATTATTATTTAATACTATTAATAACTTCTTCCTAATTAATTTAAAGATAACAATCTTTTCTAAATGATCAAGAACAATCATTTTTTTTTTCAAAGTCAATACAATGACAATTCCTAGTTTCGTCCTCCGAGGAGCTGGTATATACACACGGACACTTGCAGCGAGGTTATATAAGTGAACGCAGGCGCTGAGCAATCAGTCTGTGGCAGTCTGTGGGTAACAGTCGTTGGGGAAAGTTCGGCCATTTTTATATTTACCATATTCGTAACGTATTGGAGGAGTTTCCAATAATAGTATGGTAAGGATACCTACCTGTTAAAAGAAAACTTGCTCCACGTATCACGAATAACGGAAGGTGATTCATCGTCGTAAGGCGTGTACGATTGATACTCGTCAGGCAGAAAATTACTGACTCGCCGGAAAGTGAAGGTTAAGTCAGCATTTAAAACAAGATTTCTGTTGTGCTGTGGAAAAACAAAATAGAAACATGAAGTGTCACGATACTATTATCATCGTCTTCGTCGCTGGTAAGTTTAATATTATTAAAGATAAGTGGCATCCAAATTGTCTATATATTACATTAATAAAAGCTACCAAGACCTTTGTACTATTATGCTAGTTAGTGCTAAACACGTTAATTGAATTTGCCTGTTTATAATAATGTTATGTAGATTATATTCCATTGACTGATAAAAAAACAATGATGACATGACGACACAAAATATCGATAGTCGCAGATTGAAACGAAGAAAATCGATTTTCACATCAGCATTCATACATTTTGGATTACATTTCGTTCTTTCTGAAATTAACTTATATTAATCGCAGCTTCATATGCTATTATAACTTTTGTCATGCAGTGAGTAACATCTATTTGGGAGTACCGCTTATCAGCGATGCCTTGTCCAATTGCTCTCAAATAAAAAATGAGTTATAAACCACTATCGAATATGTATGTACGTTATATGGAAATTTTAAGTATAAACGGACTCTATGACCTTTGCTCCTTTATTCTGCACTGCTGCTGAATCCTATTATTTCCTTTCGTAAAGACCACAACCCTTATGAGCCGGTTTCATCCAACTTGAAATGTGCCCGTTGGACGGTTAAGTTTCAAATTCATCCTTCTTGACAAGTTTAGTAGTATATACTACTTATACTATACACACACGCGCGATAACAATAAGTATTGCAAAAATGGAGCGTTGAGAAAGATCATTATTCTTTTAATGCCTCCACTGAAAAATGTATGTTACTTTTTGTTACGCTGCGGGGGGAATACTTCGTGTACTTATGAATAGAACTATTGTTATTTTCTACTTCGTGTCGTGAGTGAATTGCGTAAGGTAAAGCTGTTTTACTATATTTTTCGTTTTAAGTTATAATCATCGTATTACGTTGTTCGGATTCATAGCCTGTAAAGGGTTGGAATATTTGTTGATAAGATCTTGTAGATATTAGGGCAGAAAGATGGATACATGTTTAATGTATATCTTACGTGAAAATATTGTGAAGATTTAGATATTATAATGTCTTTAAGCTCTATAAAGGCTAATATGTACAAGGTTCCGATAATATTTTAAACCAGTTTCTATAATGACAAACATATTTGCGTATCTCATATGAATTAAATAAAAAAAATATTGCTCAGCACTGACGTAAATCTTCTTCATAGAGTTCGTTTTTGATGTTGTAAAATCCTCAAGATTTCCAGTATCTTTTTCATAATGATCATTACTAGAGTTGCTGCAAAATTACATGTAACTTCTCATCATCTTGTGATTCTATGAGTGCAGTAGTATGGACGTTGCACTGATATGTGGCTGGCGACTTCTGTTATTGTCATGATTGATATTTCGAACGGTGTACTTTGTAGTTTGAACCAGTGATATCGTGAGCACAGATCGATTGTATAAGCTGTGCAGATAAAGGATTTGTACAACTTAGACTTGAGGTAGTACTTTATCGCGAATATAAAATCGATAGGTTTCAATTTTTAATATGTCGCAATTTATAATTATTTTATGCACAAAAAAGTTAATAATATACATATAGGAGTGGGGAAACTCATACCATAAGCCCGTACAGTACTTCGCCGGAAAGTAACAGCATATAGAGGCCCCGGACAGTTCAATGGTCAGAAACTTGACATGCTATTTTAAAAAGCCATTGTATATCGCCTCTAGTATGTGATCATTTTTTTGGCTATAAAATCTCGCTTATAACACGATTAACTGAATACATTGAAAAAGCTAAAAACGTTGGTTACCTTAGAACATGCTGAGTTTATATCTATAAGGATATATACTTTTGATTGCCAATACCGTAGTTCAAGACTTGTCTACTTTTAGTACAAATAAAATCACAGTATTCGTCTGAAAAGCTAGAAAACCAACTTATACGCTCAAATGATACACCTCTGGTGATAGGACTGGCTTAACAAGATGAGTGATCCCAAGCAATTTAGTAAATTACGAAATTTATGTAGAAGAAAGAATATTATTCTACGAATATCAATAATGACATTGGGACGAGTTGAAAAGTAAGGAAGTGGTGAAGAACGATTTTAATTAGAATTAAGATGCTTTATTAGAAATGGATATAAAGACAAAACTACAGGTTACAGACACGTCACACTGTTCGACAGTTGAACTAACTCTAGCCTATCTTCCAATACAAAGTTATACCCAAAATCACTCACATCTGTTTTACATCCATTCGTACTTCCATTCTTTCCTTTTCCTTAGGACTATTGACGCCGGGCAACCTGAGCCGTAACGACAGTCAAGCACTCGTTCGACGGACTCTTGTATATATCCTAATCCTTAAATTTATGGCCTCAAGCATGCACGTTTCAACCCTTGTTTTACGCACATGCACTCTTACTCGAACGTTTCAAAGAAAGACTTTTGCCCGCTTCTACATTTATCTTTATACTAAGTAAACGAAATGAAGTTCTTAATGTTTTCTTTTTTTTGTCTCTCAGGAATCTTTGGCTGTATCTTCGCTCAAGATAATCTACCGAGCAAAGATGAAGTCCTTGAAAAAATACCAGACCTTGCAAACGTCCCTGGTATAAATAACATTAATGGTACGACAGTCGAGGACGCGAAGAACGTGTTTAAACAAAAATGTGAAAAAAATGGAGGTCCTACGGCGTATCAAAATGCAGAACAGGCACAGAGGGACACAAGTGAATGTTTGAAATCTTTAGTTAATATGACGGAACTTCAGATAGAAATGGATCTCGCTAAACCCAAAGGCGATTTGGATGTTGTCTTTAAAAAATATTGTCTGAAGAGTCCCACGTTGAAAAGTTGCCTGATGAACTTCACTTATGCCTTGGAGCCATGCCTGGAAGAGAAAGAACGTGAAAATAAGAAATTTGTTGAAAATATTACTGAGTCTCTATTAGACTTTATTTGCCACAAGGAAGGCGATCGCATTGCGTGTAAGTAATTGTATAAATATATATTAGTCGTATTAAATTATTTTTTGTTGAAAGAAGAATAATCTTTGTCATATTAATTTTTGTTTATAGTATTTATCGCAGCTGGTGGGCCAGAATGTTTTCAGAACAAATCGCAGGCTGTTCAGACTTGTGCCAAAAACACATTTGGTAGTTACATTCCTGTAGCGATCAACGAAACTGGAGGCGTGCATGCACTTCAGAATTTACCTTTACTGATTCTGGGCAAAAAGGAATGCACGTGCGTAGATACTTGATTGATCGCCTAATTTTACTATACAATCTCGAATAATGTATTTCTGTTTTCTTTTGATTTTATAGTGACATTGCCGAGATGCAGAAGTGCATTGTCAAAGAACTCGAAGGTTGCGCGGATCCGACAACGGCAAATATCGTGGATTCCTTATTTAATTTTGTAAGACAGGTAACACCCTGCCAAGGATTATTGAACGCAGAAAGTAGTGCCTCAATCGGAAATAACACTGGACGAGGCTCGGCAAATACTGCCGCCCTCAGTTTCTTAATAAGTATTGTTGCGGGTCTATCCGTACGATACGTCTAATAAGACAATGCATTGATTAAATACTACTAAAGAGACTCATTTTCAGCACAATTTTTATGATCGGTTTTGGAGTTCATACTGAATCTCAAACGTTGCTAACATACTTACGTAAGTAAATCCGCGAGATTACGTAGAATTGTATTAAATAATGTCTCTTTAGTAGCACACAATGCAGGTGATTCAACATTTCACAATTGTTTATTCTCTTAAAGCCAATATTCTTTGCGATTGTGACAATATAAATGTCAAATCCGAACATCGATTACAATAGGCGTAAAACAGAAAAGTGCTGGATACCAAATACATAAAAAGAATGTTATGCGATTTATAGAACTTGGATGTATAGTCAAAGAAGAGATAAGGTCACTATGCAAACAAAATCAATGTATTTGAATATTTGTACATTATCATATTTCTTTCTGCTGTAACAAATTTTATAAAAATAGGTTTCTAAAGTAAAATATCAAAATAAGCAATTAAAATTGCTGTCATTGATCATAGTAGAATAGAGATAAGTATAAAGGACATTGATACAATAAATAAATGATAATTGCTCTCTTTCAAAGAAATGAGAAAAAGTATAATATCATAATGTAGAATGGGTTGAAGAAGTAGGAAACAATATTGTCTCTCAGTAAAAAAAAAAATAGAAATCATGTAGATAATACTAAAGGATCTTGTTAGCTGGTACCATCACTTATTTTCTATCTTGTTACATACTGTGAAAGCTTTTTCTTTGCACATAACCATCTGCAATTTGATATGATTGAAATTTCAAAGTTAACTTTTTTGAACTCTGACAGGACCAGTAAGTAATTTTTGGATTCTTCAAAAATCAATTATATGAAAAAATCAGCTTATTTAAATGAATTCTTTGCATAAGTAACACATGGCCTTCAAGACGTTTGTCTTCCAGGCCTTTGAAGATTAAGAAAAAATGTTTAATGAAAGATCATACAAAAAGATTTATAACAAATATATCACTAAAGCTTTTTCCGTTTGCTTGCAAAACTTTTCGAATTTACATATGCTTAAAAGAACAACTGCAGAATCTTGTTCAAGGATCTTATCTATTCTTTGGTTTGCTTTCTTCGCATAATATCAATGAACAATGTTAATTTCATATATGGCTACCAGAATGTTTAATATAGTATTTATTACAGTCAAACTAAGAAATCTAATAAGATACTGTACACATGTAAAACGTCATTGATAAATTCTGCCTAATTTATACAATATGCTAAAAGGATATTTTATCACCTATACATTTTCAATGTAATACCAAAAGAAAGTAAAATACAAGCGTTTTTATATATATCAGGTGGATGATATGAGTAATCGACAAGAGATTTAAGGATACACTAGTGATCATGTTTTAACACTTGTTGTTAAGTATTCATATTTATTATTTCATACTTGTTATTTATCCCAAGCCTTTAATAAATTTTGTAATCCATGTTTTAATATTCATTTGTATTCTTATTCATTAAAAATATTGAACATAACTCATTCATTAATATTATTGTTGAGATAGTGTATATCGTTTCCAAGTAAAGCATTTAGCAGCATAATCTTGTGTATTTTCACTAGCTATAATTATATGTTCTACGCATTATAAATTATAAAGGAATATATGTATATACTGAATTCTAGATCACATGCATGGGGATAAACATTTCCTGTTTTTAAGAAATATTACCTCATAGTGAATATAATATAAAATATTTAACATATAAATCCATACCTTTAAAAGTAAGGTACTTAAAATTATTCAGAATTATTAGCTGCAGGCCAAATATCAAAGGCTGTTTTACATTTATAATATAAAATATATAAGAATAAAATGTAATGTAATATGAAATAGCCTTGATTATATTACTTGCATCCTATTTATTATTACCATTGGTGTTCCATTAGCTAGACTTTACATATTTATAGAATTCGTTAAATTAAAAACTTATAACTCAACCTGCAGAAAAAATATGTTACACTGCAACACCTAGTTAAATGCGCTGTTGAATGATTGCACATCATTATGCAACGTAATGCATATGCAATATGCATGCATTGAACTTAAATTAAATTTAGAATGCGCATGCGTTAAGTAGAACTTGGTAGAAACGTAACTACCGATTGGCAGCTTATTGAGATTCTAGAAATGTAACGTGCGCGCGCATTAGTTATTCGGGAAAATTCGTGAAAGCTCGGATAAATTCGCTAACTCGCAGAAGACAGTTGCAGTTGAGAAAGCCCACAGCTGGCTGTCTCGACGTGTATGCTTTGAATATTTCGCACCATGTTAATGAGTTTTTATCAAATTTTAATTAAAAATACATGCAGTGCATTCAGTATACGAAAGAAAATTAATAGTGCAAGACATTTACCCTCTTGATCGAGTATTTTCGTTAGTATCAATTGTGCAATAAGGAAGGCGAAGGAAGATGCCAGGCAAAGGAGGCAGAAGAGGAAAATCCGGTAAGTTACGCATTGTTTTTAAAGTTATTCTTAGAACTTACATTTTTTTGCCCAACGAAAAATACTAAACGTAGGTATTTCGTTTGAGGCATTGGGTGCTATACTCTATAGTGTATTGGAATTGCCAATCATTATCTCTTATGGTGAATCATCCTCAACATTTACCATGTTAATTCCTTCTTACGTCATGGATTTGCACTATATTTAAATTTCTGCCATGGTCGCTTGTTTCTCATGTTTTTATATTTGCGTAAAAATATTAAAAAATTACCAAGAACGTCTGCTAGCATCACAATAACCTTGGATATTTACTGGTTCTTTCGATTCAATTTCCATGTGACTTCCATGCTGTCGCATGGAAAAATGATATGGAATCGGGAAAGTGGATATTTCTTACTTTAAATAATACTTCTGTCCTTTTTGCAACGCTAATTATCAGTTTGCACAATCGTATGCAATACGTTGTCTTTTTTACTCCGATTATCTTTTTAAATAGAATGTATTAAAAATCTGATAAAATATACGGAGGTTATCCTATGAGCATCGAAGTTTTTTTAGTAGAAATTATAAAATAATATGGAAATTTATATAAATTTTCGCATTTGCATACATTTGTTATAAAAATGTAAAAAATATTATTGCCTATGACTCATTTTATAGTTTGACCAATGAATCTTACATAGATATAAAAATAAAGATTGAAGTGTCTCTAAAAATAAAGTTTTCTCATCATTTGCATTAAAAATTTTGTAATTATTAGTACAAGTTTTCAAATTGTTAAAAGAATTTATGCGATAAGATGAAAAGATCACTTCACTTAAAAATAAATGATATACCCAATTTAGCAGAAAATATTCATATTTCATTCATACTATTCTTAAGTTCCTTTTGATATCAGTTGAACATATGGTATCACAGTGAATGTCTACTCTCATTACGCTTGTTTCAGTTTGATATTATGTAATGTGACATTCACTTTTATCAGCTGTTTTTATTCAATTATATTTATAGTACCTAAATAAATAAGTTAAGAATTGTCATTAAAATCTCAATAATAAATATTATTTAATTGTCATTAGATAATAACAGATAATTATAATTATTAAAAAATCTCATAAATTATATTTAAGATATTCCAGCATTAAGTAATAACTATTTGTAGGTCACGGTGGAAAAAGGGCTGAATTAACATCTGATGAGGATTCTATTAACAATGATGCATGCAGCATCA
>JARPRH010000403.1:3837975-3849417 GCA_031763665.1 Calameuta haemorrhoidalis | reverse complement strand
CATTTCGACTAACAGTACTTGGCCCACTGGTGTTGGCAATCAATAATAAATTAATTAATAAAATAATCTTCTATATGTCTAACCTATAAAGAATACATTAAACATGCTGTGAACTTTTCTTCCGACTATTTTACTTTCCATTGCAATGCATATATTTGGAATATAAAATAAAATCATAAAAATGTATTCTACAGCTTGGAACACATTCTTGAGAACATGCCAACAATTGACATACATTTGATAAATATTCGATTTGCATCAGCATCTGCTCATATTATGCACTCCATTTTAAGGTTCACATAAAATTTATACATTTTCTACATATCATTGTAAACTTACTTTCGAAGTACGCCTTACTTTTGCACTTTTCATTCTATCGTACTGCTGTGCCCGATTGTATAACAATACTCCAATAATTACTAATGAAGTTCCTAGAGCCGATAAGCCAGTTACCGGATTATTGAATAGCAATACGGAAAGCCAAATTAAAAATGCTCTCTTAGCCGTATTGGCAACGCTGCAATGGCAATAAATATTGTCAATAATTAGTGCATAATTAAAATATAATTGATTCTTAATGGAAAATCTTACCTATGCGTGACGGGACTAATATAATCCATAAGTACATAAGCAGTAATGCTTTGAAAATGGAAGAACACTCCGTTGAGAAGAAACGCAGAGAATAATTTGAAAGATAGGGAATGTTCTAGAGTTGGTAAATCTACCAGTAATATTGAAACTGGTATTTGTACCACTATGGATGCTAGACTTGTATAAAATTGAAGCTCTGCAGGCCTGCAACAGATGCATAAATTATTATTAACCTGGTAAATATTTCTTCAATGATACGTTTGATTTCCACAATAGAAACAGATAGCTGACTCACGTGTATTTAAAATTATCACCGCTTATTAGCATCTTCGAATAAACGTTTTGTAAACATTCTGTTAAATTTGTGGCCATGGCTGCTACAAATCCTCTCAAATGAAAACTTATCTCATTGGCAGAACAGAGGGCAAGACCTCCCATTACAGGTATTAATGATAAATTAACATAAAGACCAGTATGCTCACCTGAAATCCATGTTAATAATCACTACAATAGATAAAGTGGTAGAATTATTGTAAATTACAAATGCATTCAAATTTTTTTATGTAATAACCACATCTCGATCGATTGACAATGAGCTTACCTAGTAGATATCTGCTAATTAATACAGTAAAAAGTGGTGCGCTACTTTTAATAGTTTCAGTGAAACTGACAGCTACGTAATTGAGAGAGACCAATCCCAAAACAACTGTTGTGAATCGAGTGCATCCCACGAGTGTCATATGTTTGTAAAAGCCAGGTGGTCTCATTAAACGTGAGCTTGCACGATACATACCACATGGAAAGTACATCTGAATAAATCCACAGATTGCTGTCATCAACATTTGACAAGCACCTAGGATGTCAATTTTATCGAAAATATATTTATATATTTGACTTTGATATAAAGAAATTTTACCTAGTATGGTGGGATCTCCTTCCATGTACGACAGTATGTATTTGTTCAAGAATAATGTACATCCACTGAAGACATACCAGAGTATCAAGAACAAAAGTGCTCTAGGGTTTAACAGTCCACCTTTTGTATCAGTGGTCAGCAGAGCTTCCCCTTCACGTTTCTTCAGGTCATGCTGTTTCAGTGGATTATCAAATACCATAGTTATTTCTTCTGCATCTCTAGAGCTCTGGGTATAGTTTATGCGAACAGAATGATTATCCATGACAGTTGAACCACAGGTCAAAGATTTTGATGAAACGGTGGGTATTCAATTTGTTGTTTTGTCGACAGCACTGTGTTTCTCCACATTCCGATACGAAATAGATGATAAAATGTTGTTCTTATCGCTTTCTGCGCGAGGTTAAGTTTGCAAGATTGTGAAACTTTGCAATTATAATAACGTGGCTAAATGTGCGTAGCACAGTTTTTTTCCTCATTTAAACGAATTTATTCTGAAAATGCAATTATCAGATTTCATGAGTTAAATCATTATCAATTTGTATTAATTGTTGTTAAACACCAGGTTAGGACAAGCAGTATGTATACCTGTGAAAGAATTTATTACCGGCTTGTATCATCATAAATGTTAGTTGAGATAAACATTGTGGTATAAATAATATTTATTGTAACACTATAGACATCAAATACAAATTTCTGTCACAACGTCGTCACCTCACGATCTCCTCAATGGCGGAGAACAAATTTTTTTCTTTTTTCACTCTTTGTTGGAGTATACGGTGTATACCAACTACATTTCAGAATGACCTATATCCTATAAAACAATTAACGTCATATATTACATCACGTTACCGTAACAAAATATTAAATACAAAAATTGATGTTATTAATGAACAGGGTAAATAGTAAGATTCCATTGTATATTTCAATAATTTCCATAAAATACTGCTGCTGATACCTTTGGAATGAAAATTTTAATTTTTCAAATATGTACAAATTATAGCTCCGACAAGCGTTTCTTTTTTGGCACTTCCTTATCTGATGGTTTGTGCGATGATGCTAAAGAATATTTCTGTAAATATTCATTATAAGCCAGTATAGCAACATTTCTCCCAGCTATAGCGCCCATTTCCATAGCACTTGCAGCCCATTCTATTGCATTTGTTTGATAGACTAAATCGTAGAGTTTAAAATTGTCATTGCGTAAAGTTGCACCATAATGTGGGTAGGCCTTCCATTTAATTTCCTTTACTTCATCAATCTGAAAATGGAATTTGTTCCAATAATTATGCTACATTATATCACTATATATTTTTTTAGTTATTACAAAAACACGTTTGACGTCGTACTTGTAGAAATATGTCGTTTAAGTCTTCCAATTTTAAAGACTCCTTGCTGAATATTTTCCAAACTCTCGAATCAACTCCAGTATAACCCTCAACCGGAAATATTTTACCGAGACTGTTGATCTTCGTATTTGTTAGGTTGCAACTCAGTACACCGTCCAGTGGTTCCGCCAATCCAAAATATGATGGATTCAAGTCTCCTTGCACAAACGTAGCAACAGTTGTTTGATATTCTCCAGGAAACTTAAACTCTTTGCCGTTTGGGAATCCTTCAAATTCAATGGACCATTCTTGATCTTGGGTTAAAGGTGTAGCAATGATAACAATATCATAAAAACTGCTGTTGGAGATGCCTGCAAATTTAAAAAAATATGAAAAAAGGTATAGAGTAATACTGCATATTTAGGTCAAACACATGACTAATTTACTGTGTATTTTCTGCTCACCTTCTTGATCGTAAAAAATTTCATATTGCAATAAATTGTCGCTTTTTTGAGAATAACGAATTTTTGTTACTTGAGAAGGCACCACTTTTACTGATTTAGTTTTTGAAATAAGCCCTTTAGGTACCTTAAAGAGCAAAACATTATAATTTATGATTTAACAAAAATCATATAATTTCAAAGCAAAGATGGAAGATTTACCTTGTCATTTCCCCCTTTCACAGCCCATAAATTAAGACCACCTCCAGCTACAGATGCACATCCAACAAAACTCTGAACGCTAGTGTCTTGTCCATAATTTACAACTAATGTAGCTTGAACTAGTTCGTCTATTAACCTCGATGAGAAGCCGAGATTTAGTAAATGATCTTTTGTTGTTATGTTCATCATCTTTGGAAATCGTTCATTCATAGCTCCCATGAGTGAAGTTGTGTTAATAAATGTTGCTCCATTATCCTGAAGTTCATATATTGTCTCAAAATCTTGAAGCAATTTATTAATGTATCTATTCAGGATAAAAATTTATATTTATCATTCTGGTACATGTTATGGATATATAACTATTTAAATCCTTTTTCTTGCAAGATTTGACTTAGCAACATACCTGTACAGAGTAAAAGGCTGGAAACCATATCTATAAAAGAGTCTTGTAAATGTTATGATTTCCCAGTTACTCTCTTCAAAAACAAATTCCCTTCCATTCCATACACCATATCTTTGATTGTCAGGTGAAGGTCTTTGTTCCAACCCTTTAATAAATATATAGTCAATAATTGGAAAATAATTTAACATATATAATTAGACATCATGAAAACATAATGCTATTTGATTATTTACCAAGTATTTTGATAAAGTCATTCATGTATCGTTGTCTGTTGTGAATTATGGATCCACCAGCTTCATACAAATTCTGTCCAATTTCTATTGTAGCCAAACGTCCGCCAATATTGTTAGCTTCAAAGACATCAATCCATACATTTTCATTAAATAATTCATTTAAATAGTGTGATGCTGACGATCCACTAATACCTCCTCCAATGATAGCTGCAAAGTGATAGATTAATAAAGAATCATGCCAAAATTGTTTGTTTATTATTTCAATACAGATCCTTACCAATTCGTGGAGTGCATTGTTTTATTGAATGTCCTTTATCAATGAAGAAAGTCATAAGCAACAGGTACAACATATTATTCATTAGAATTCTGAAAGCTGTATAGCAAATATAAAGTGAATTTCGAGAACTGTTAACTTCACTGGCCAAATTATACAGAATCAATGTACAAACATACTTATTAAAGCTAGGTCTGTAAAAACTCAATAGGGCGCGCTAAAATTAAAAATTTGATAATCATCTTTTTCCTAGTATCACCCACGTATCACCTATTATATTATTTGGCTGATACTGTATATACAAATACGAGGAAAATTTAAAATACGAAAATAAACATAACATCCGTCGGTATTACAGTTTCTGCGCAACATTAAACTTTAGAAGGTAACTTTAGAATTAAATCTAATTCTAATAATTAGCGTATACTAAATTCTACGTGCTTTTCATGTAAAATTACTGACACATAATAAGTAGTTATCGACAGGATAAGTTTTTTATTTTTCCCACCGGAAGCATAATGTTAACATAGACCGGAAATTCCGACGTTTGACATATTGAATAACAGAGGACTTTGCTTGTTTCTAGAATAAAATATTGAAAATACTCCATTTGACAAGAATTGAATTTTGATAAAGTCTATTTGTCTCTTTAACTGCGCGCACATATCACCATCTATTACCGACAGAGCAGCATGCAACTACTACTAATTAAAATTTTAATACAAAATTACGAGTAAAGAATTTTTTCGCAAGACTCCAAGACTCAAATCCACTAGTGATACTCATTGTAACATTGAATAACTCGTTACTATTTATAGGTTATGTTCACCATAGCTGCGTCGGTAAAGCACTTAAAGTTAGGCATGCGCAGAAATAGAATGAGGTAGAAAATTCCCGCAATCGTCTGTCTCACAATCCCTCTCGCTTCCACTCTTACCATTGCTTACTATGGAGATACGGAGTCCATGTATTATATGTCCACGATCCAGCCTAAGTGTGGAGCAACATGTCCGTGCATGCGCAGTAATTGTTCCCAGGATGCATTAAACTTTGAATAATTCGTTAACGGCTGTCATTGTAAAGACTACTACGTACCGCAAGTTTTCTAGAGTTGGGCGGCAGATGTACGTTTAATTGCGCTATTTTTCTTTTGCCGTGATGAAGCAGGCTTCTCCACATCAAAGAATGAATGAAAGTCTGCTGTCGCGAACCAATGAACTGAAACGAAGGCGTTATATACGTGAGTCACTCGCGACTTGATTTGTCTGATTTATTTCAATTTGTTCTACTAAAAAAGGGCACCGTGACAATCGTTTGCGAGTCACTTGCATCGTAAAGAGATTCGTCCTTAATTGGAGCCTCAAAACCGACAAAGAATGCCCTCAAGCTGAGACACAGTTACTCAGCCCCATCGTGGAGACCCCATTGTCTACTTTAAGAATCCACAAGGTACGAATAGTACGGAATATCTTATAAATATATATCATAGCTTCAGTTGCATATACTATATTATTGATTACTGCAAGAGATAGGTTATCGAGCTTCATTAATATTTTGGAATTCCGATTAGGCAAATTGAGTGTGTTTAGAGAACAGCAATTACCGTGGAAACGTTGCAGATAACATTAATAATTTTTAAGTATGATGTTCTCTTGGATTCATTGTGATCCCTCATCAGACGAGTATCTACATTTCTTCATTAGAACCACTCACGTCTATCTCTGAGTCCATTTACTTTATATCAAAATGTCAAAGTAGGTAAAAGAATTCTTTTATCTTTTTTGTTTTTCATTGGTGTCCAAGGGATGGTTTACTTTTGAATTTTCTGCGTCGTTAGAAATGTCGTTTGAAAATTCGCATTCGCTCTTTCGTAACGTATTCGGAGCATGGAAATGTCGCTGACAGTATAAGTATATGTAAAAAAATATGTCAATTATTGAATGCAGTCGGATGTCTCGAGAATTGCGTTTGCCGCGCCATTGACTCGTGAATGCACACGTTATTACGATGTCGCACATGCGTAGGTATTCAAGGACACGTATGCAGCCCGATATGTGAAGTTTTTAACAAGTCTGCAGCCAGGTCCAGACTAAATAAAACATTAATTTGAGATCACGACGTTCGAATTAACCCAGTAATAAGTTGAGATTTGTTAAAAGTGAGATGAATTCAGTGAAATGAATCTTGGTGGAGATTATCGCGAGTGATATTACTCCAAAGAGAAAATGGAATTAAGAGAAGCAGTGTCCTCAATATCTTAAGGAAATAAGCTGCGACTAATTACTGGATAAAGAATCATGTAGTGTTGGCTGTGACATTTTTCAAAAATAATATAACGAATTTTAGATATTTTCAAGAAATTCTTCATTTTTAGATTCTTCTAATCTAACCATAGTAGATGGCACGTTCCAAACACTTTAATCTGAATTTCAGCGAAAAAGATTATATGGAGCCATGTGTAAACTCAACCAATACTGACTCTCGCATTATCGTAAAGTTCCCGAATCGCGCATAAGTCTGTTACCATTAGATTTGTTTTGATATCAAGGGGAAGGTGGCGCCTGGTAGATTACATTTGCGAATCGGAATGTACAAGCATTTATACGTAGGATCTTGGTTTAGCGTAGGAGGCTTTTAAATTTCTTTCATTTGATTATACATGTATTACGTTATTTCACGTAGGCCTATTATATTCTGTAAGTTCAAGGTGCGTGGACGAGTAGAGACGAAGATGAGTAGTTATTTTTGTTAACGCTTAAAACGGATAGCGGGAATAAAAAAGAGAGAGACAATGTATGACCTTTGACCCTGATACCAGCTATGGCCTTGACACGGTTGAGCTATAAATCGTTCAGTATGGCTAATCGAAAGTGCCGCAAGATAAAGGAGCTCGTAAAAATTCGTTAAACTCTCTCAAATTTTCTCATTAAGACTAATTCTAGTATCCGTGGTATAATTCACGTAGGGAACATTGGGGAGGTATGAAGTATCCTCATGAAATTTGTCTTCGTGTGATCAATTATATTATGCTTACGTTAGGCAACTTAAAAAATAATTGAGCTTTATAATGAAGGGGACCTAAGTGGATCTGCAGAAATTGAATAAGTTTTAACATATATTTGTATTAGCGATAACCAATAATATTCTCGATTATTGGTATAAAATATTGAATCTCATTATATATTCGTGATATTTGCATACAATACATTTCTGATTACATATATCTTAAGAATGTCATTGCTGTTATGAAAATTGCAAAAAGTTCCACTTGCTAAATATAGAAATGCCCTCATGCGAATTTCAGTTTCCTTAACTCCCAGCGGATGCGCGACGTACGAATTCGAATGACAGAGTACGTTTAAGAAATTGCCAACAAAAAAAAACAATAAAAAGTTTGTGTTACCTGTTTAAAAAAATTCTCCCCAGCATCCGTTTCTATTGGTCCATCTAATGAGAATATCCCAGTATCTCCAAACGCGCCAAAATACAACTGCAAGGGATACTTTCAATTTCTAGATACGACAGAATAGATACTCCTGATGGTGTCAAATAATAATTTCACCGTGCCGTTCGTTTTATGTATCGTATCGTCATAAGGTCTGTATCATAAACGTACAGTAAGTAAACTACAGTGAAATTCATAATGATCAAAAAGCTTATTTCTGCAAACCTGTGGTCCAACTATTTGTGGGTCCAAGTGACTCCTCAACGACATCAGCAGCAGCAGCAGCAGCGTCGGGTTCTCCTTGTGGTCAGGAGGAATCCTGAGCCATAGAGACCCATAGAGAAAGAAAGAGAGAGAGACAGAGAGAGAGAGAGAGTGACGGAGGGAGGAGTATACATACAGGCAAAGGAAAGCAAGTGAGAGCGAGAGCAGAGAAGAGGTAGCCCGATAGAGTGACTGGTGGAGGGAGGAAGTGGTGGGAGAGAATCCAGAGAGTGAGGGAGCACGAGCGCCAGAGGAGTCAGATACAGACGCACCGAAAGAGCAAGAGGGAACAAAATGTATATATATATCGAGTGAGATAGAAGGCAGTGAGGAGAAGAGAGGGAAAACCACGGGGGTTTTGAAAAAGTTTTATCTTGCCGGCCCGCTCGGCCTCTCAGACGCTACCGAACGCCGGTACGGTGTGTACGGTGTTTTGACTGTCTCCCGATCAGCCTGTCCGTCGCCACGTCTATTCAATAGTCTAAAACCAATCGTGTTGTTAGTCGATTGGCCCCAGCAGTTGTCAGAGTCCACCCTCACGTCGTTAAAAATATTCAGCCATAATACGCGTCTACTGTCAGCAAACGGATCGGGATCCCGAGGAGGAGGTCGAGCGAAAGAGCGTCATGTATTGTCGTTGTTGTCGCTAAGGGCGGCGCGCGATTTTGCACGTGGCAGGATCATACGGCCCGGTCGCGTCTTCTCCTTTTATTTTTTTTTCTTTATTCTTTATCGCGAATTATCCACCTCATAGGAGCATCAAGATGACGAGTGTGTTACTAAAGAGTGTATTGCTGTTCATGTTGCTTGGCACGACCCTCGCAGTCGCCTCTGAGGTGAGTCTCAGTTCCAATAGTATCTACACTTGCGACTTTTAAAACCGTTAAAGTATCGTAGAGTCAAAAAGTAATCTTACCAGTCGTTCCGTATTCAATTGTATCAAGACGAATCGATCCTAATGGATACTTGATGATACTTTAAGCTTGTTTGTTCGGACGCTCGAGTTTTAGCGGGGTGAAGTTGGGTAACGATATATGTATGTACATACGTTTCTAAGAGACCGTGAAACTTTACGAGTGCTTAAACTTTTGAAAAATATACGAGCACCGTGTATAGCACTCTCTTTAAAACTTTTTTCGTAACCGCTACTTAATACTTATTTAGAGTTATACGTTTATCGGGGACTCGATGATAATTAGTATAGTCAAGTCATCTGCTAGTCAAATTATTCTTTAATTTATCTATATCGATGCTACGTTTATTTCTGTCGATCAGCAGCAAACAATAAGAAATCTGCTAGTCGGTAACTTAACCTATACACGAGGGACTTAACTCGTGCTACTTTGTTAAGCCTTGTTACATGTTATCAGTACGGAGGAATTAGTATTTGATAAAATACCTGTTACTGCAGCTTACTCATATACTATATCTGCGTCCACACGCGAATGCGTGGTTCTCCTGGGATTCATCGAATTTTTGAATTTGGTTGTACGTACTAGATGGTTATGGACATATGTGCATTGGCATAGTGATACCATCGGCAGGGTTGGGTGCGGAACGAATATGTGCATCGGGCTTTGGCCAATAGACCAGGGATTGTACGTTTATAATTTGTCTTCGTTTGACGACATCCACGTTGTCAATCCTGCAGGACTATAAATTACTGAGCGATCGGTCTCTCGCCTGGAAAAATCATGTACCACCACGTGTCAATTGAACTTTTTTATTGGTAATATGAAAACAATAGGGGAAAAAAAATATCGACTATATTTCACCGCTGTGAAAATTATAGACGTGTTACTAGTTTGAATTGACAGTCCATTTGCAAAGATTTTCTCAGTATTGTTTGCATATCCCGAGTACAGTGTATGCGTATAATATTATCATACGAGTCGTTTGATAAAGAATCATCTTTTGGAATTTTTATTCGAATGTCACGTATCTAAACTGTTCGACCTAATCGATATTTATTTGGCAAGATGAAAAGTTTCGATCATATTCGATTAACACGATATGATTTTATCGCGAGTTTCTTACTCGTCTTACGAAAGTCTAGTCGAGGTCAATGTTGAGCGCAATGTGTGGATTTAACGTAGTTTAGGGTGTCTGGTATTTAGAAAAGAATCTTTTTGGGGAGAGGAGGGATACGAAACATCAACGCACGGTAAAGCGTCGACGCACTTATTTTGTGAATGAATTAACTCAATTAAAAATTCACGCTGGTTTCTTCGCGGTTCGCCTTTCAAAGAGGTGAAAATTTAATGGCAACGTATTTTCTATCTTTATCTCTATTAGTCGTGAGTTTGAAATTCTGATGTACGTAATTGATATGCACTCATGTATGGAACGGACGCAACTCTTACTTCGGGCCGATCGACTAATTAATGTGATAAAAGGACGCGCTTCGTCGGTACTTTTAATTAACCAGTTAATATTTTTAGTTTTGTTTTTGTTGCCTATCATTTTTTAATCTTGTTACTTTTCATCCTTGGGACATTAGGACAATATACTTTGACTGCGCGCTTAACGATGTTAGCAATCTTCGGCAATTCGTGTACGTTTCTCGTCGTATTTAATTAATTGCATGCAGAAACTTTGAATTACATTGGACACTTGGCCGCAGAGCTATGCAATATTTTTGCCATACTGCTGTTATCGCACAGTGATAGTGCCGACAGTTATCTAGATTATCGGTCGACAGTCGAGTGCCGCTGCTGATGAATTGTATCAAAACTTTGAATAGACACTGTCAAATTGTAGTTACGTTCTTTTTGCCCGTCTTTGCGGAATCGGTTAATTAAATATCAATATAGGTTATGAGAAATCATTTAGACAGTTATAAAATAATAATTTTTGAATTGCTGATAATAAGTAATTTATTAAAATTTTTATATCTGAATACAGATTATATCTTGTTATTTGTGCTTTCAGTCGAGTAATTGAGAGACACATTGGATATTGATATATTCAAATGGTTTTTATATTTTTGCCAAAAGCAGGAAATTGAATAGAATTATTCAACACTATCAATATATGTCAATAATAAATCGATTTTTTTAAACGACATTTTGGTCATAATGGGAATCTAAAATCATTTTCATTTTATGCTATTAATATCCGTAATCAATGCTGTAAATCTATGATGCTACACCGTACTATTTATAAGTTTTCGTTCTCAAAGTAGTTCAATGTGCATTATATATTGGAACGCGACAAATGCCGGAAACTGTCGTTGGTTTAAAACTGGACTGAAGGAAATCATCCGTGAGGAGACAATTGAAGACGCGAGCATTGAATTCAAAAGCTAAAGTCAAAGAACGTGCGGTACC
>JARPRH010000403.1:3783041-3793406 GCA_031763665.1 Calameuta haemorrhoidalis | reverse complement strand
ACGAGGAGAAACAAACGTGACAAGAAAACACATGGGAGGAAGATATTTTAAAAGAAACCGCCAAATCAGTAGCCGCTTAGGCGGCTTTTAACGTGTCAGTGTTATCGTAACAGAACATCATATAAAATCTGTGAAAAATTTGCAAATGAACATTCGCAATTAATCATCGAATGAAATGGGACTTTTTCGGCATCTCTTTGTGCTCCTTCTTCTGCTAATTCTCGAGGACAGAATCTTCGCGCAACGACAGCGTAGGCCGTACGGTCAACCCAGACGAGGTAACTATCAACAATCTATTATTCCACGTTAACTCGTAAAATGGTTTGCGATAGTAAATTTACTAAATTTCTACGATAGAATCATATATTGATAGCAAGCACGCGACTAGTCGAGCTTTTAAATAAAACCGTAGCTATATATGTAAAAGCTATATTTGAATTTCTTTGATTACAGTCATAGGTATTTCCCTATACAAATTGCACCATTGGTAGATATATCCCCATAAAAATTCCCTTAACAATATAATACGGAGATAATTCAAATTTTCCCGCCAAATGTCTATCCAAATTTTCAAATCCATTCTCAAAGTATACGAAGCAACGAGTTACCCATTATTTATCAATACATTTACAATCGAGCAGTAAAACCCTTAAGCTTATCCACAGTTAATCGTCTATGTCGCGAAAGACTTGTATTTCCCTTTACATTGCATTAACTAAAAGTTCGTAAAGTTCCATCGCGTTAATTCGCAGGACAGAAATAACGGAAGAAGCTTGCGAATAACAATGACGTAATATGCATTTTTTTTCTTTGTTCCATCGAACCGTCTAGTCGCTGCCGTCGATTCGTCGAACTGAGCCGAGCCCACGCGACCCTATGCATATACGACAGATATTCTATATAACGTATAATTATTTGATCGATCATAACCTCAAAGCTGCACATTCATGCTGCTCTAACTTTGTTACCTACTTTATTCGTATGGTGACTTATTTCGAATAGCTCATATATATACATACTATTATTTTTGCATGCCTAGTTTACTTCGTACATAGTTTTTGCCACGGGTGTACTCCATTACTGCTGCTCTTGTTATTATATGCCCGTAAATGCCAGACGAACGTGCTAAACGTTTTTTCGGCACCAGGAGGCACCGTTGTAATTCGAATAGAATCACACAGCCGTCCCACTTATAAGGTTGTACCATTTCAAAGCAGCTGCAACTCGCCAGCTCGTCGAGGTTAACAAACAACGATATGGAATCTGGGTTAGGTTTGGTACAATACTACACTTCAAGGAATCTATTTGCAAATGATTTCTCCGTCACTTTAAGCATGGCGCACTAGATATCCGTATACATATATATATATACTATATATATAGTATAAAGATGGCTGGCGAGTCGTCGAGTTGGCGAGTTTGATAATGGATTTCACTAAGTTTCAGCGATCCTTATTAATCAATTTTCGACAATTTCGTACAGGCTAGTTTGGCTTCGTTTGAATTGAATAGTGAATGGATGATAACAGTGATGGATACGTCTATCGGTCTAATTCTTGGAAAAATAATTATTAGGATTAAAAAATTTTTTTTAACAATCAGCTGATTGTACGAATTAGAATATGATTTTTTGCACTATATATTTTATATGCCTTGCATAACGATGAATATCGAAGGTTAAACTTGATAAGATCTTGATCGATAAGAAAATAATTTTCCATTCAAATTATTATCGATTGGGATTACAGAGGAATTTTTCTTTGTATTGCTTCATCTTTTAAATCTCATTAGCGCTGGGATAGACGTTTTACGATTACCGATCGAATTAGTATCGTTTAATTGGACTAATCGGAGGAATAATTAGCGTCTCGTGAATAGGGAATGGGAATCTATTATTCTAATGTATCAATGATTGAGATTTTATTTTTAATCGCGACAAATCCATTTATCGTTACGGAACGAAGGGGAAGAGTGAGATTTTATCGAGAATTATTCAAATGAAAATGAAAATTTTCGTTGTAAAAAATCCCGTTCATGCATATTGCAACGAGTGCCGTTTCAATTGCACAGCATAGGCTACTCGTATTCTCGGGATTCCTAATATAATTTTCACAATTCTATATATAACCGGCATCGGCCACCTAGTCGAAACGTCCTAATCAACTTTTCCAATGTCGAATAGAATCGTCACCATACGGTAGCAGAGATTCGAAACAATTGTCTGTTTCACGTTAAATGAAAACAATGCCGACAACCTCGCAGCTTTACGTACGTAAGACTCGGCATTAACGGCTGGCTTAGTTAAACGCGAGAACGAGACCTGTTGGCTGCGCCGCTGATTCCCGTTCGGGCGAACTTAAATGGTTTTCTGACTCGTTAACGGCCTAGGGAACTTCTATTCTCGGGAAAACCCCGACCGGCAGAATTGCTTATTGGAACTTTGTGCACGCGTTATATCCTACCTATTATCCACCTGTTATCTGTAAGGAGAAGCTTGCAGCATCTTCTTACGATTCCACCTCCGCGCTTTACTTCGGTCTCCTTACCATTAGACGAAATTAGAGCGTCTTTTAATTTGACACGAAGGTTATACCCCATAGACAGCGTCTCTCGTGAAAACACGTCTTAAGGCGAAATCCTATTGCCGACGAGATGACGTCTTCGTGTAAATTCGCTTTGTTTCTTTTTTTTTTCTTCTTAATCCTCGTTTTACACTAGTCGACAATGGACATTGGCGAATTATAATCGCGAGTTGTGAATTTGACCAAATGTCATGGCGTTCTTTGTCAGTCGATACTTTGTACGTGTATTCTCTATGGAACGAAATATGGCGGTGGCGGGAGGTGGCGGGTTTTAACGTTTTCAATCTTTTTAATGGTCCGACCAACGCGGCATCGACGTTTCTTCGCACTAGCTGTTTCATCCCTGTTCGGATCGGAAGTGGTACGTCATACCCGGCCTGTACTTCCGGTTCTAGCTACACAACCTTTACACTCGACTCGGCGCTCTTCCAGTCGGTCTTTTCCGTCGATCGATAAATCGAGCAACCCTTGTCGACGATTCGCTGTGAACTTGAATTTATGGGCATTAATTACCGTTACTCTTGAAAACATATATAGACATACAGGTACGTACTACTTTTGGCCAGATCCACGAGACTCTTGAATCTTCAAACAGAATTCTTGTACCTTGGGATATAAGAATGTCGATTCCTATAAAAAGGGTAGGACAGTATTGTTTTATATATTCTGCCTGCGAATCCCGTCAGAATTTCTTGTCTGTATCTGCTTCTCTTTATTTTTGAAAACGATGAGGATAAAGGCACGCATGACCTCGTGACTGACACTCAGCCTACAAGTAATACGTTCGAGTCCTTTCGTCATTCTGCTGGTTTTCACTACTTTGTAAAGAAAAAAATGATGTGAGTAAAAAATGCCAGAAATATCTCTCCCGACAAAATGACATTTCACGTTGAGATATTTGCTCTTGTATTTATTAGATTTGTGGCTCCTGCCGCGTCCCCGAAGTAAATATACTTTTCGCAAGGTACACATGCGATCTCGAGCGTCCTCGGCTCCACCTCTTGTGGCTGGGGTCTATCAAAATTCTTTTCTTCTTGTATCCTTATCTCCGCGTATCTACTGACAGTTCGAAGGCACTGACATTGACGGAAAATTCATACGATTCTTATGAATAAGAAAGTGGGTAGGATGTGGGATGGCTTAAGAAAATATTGAGAGTCCGAAACGATAGGATCGTAATAATTTGTCAGTTCTAATCAAATTTTTAATCAGTCGAGGGACTTTGAAGCCATTTTGAACCTCATACACTTTTAGGTATAAACGTCAGTCATGAGGATGGAGAATTAATTGGTACATTATAACCTCGGAAGCAGTAGTCGTTAGGATTTCCAGGGATTAAACGTATTTTTGGATATTTGCTTTGAAATTCATTAGTTTTGTCTAGACGAATCTTCAATGATCGATTTTTCCAGACTGTCATCCTGCTTGATGATCATTGCGAGATATGAATTCTTCAACTTGACCCCAATGTCGGGGTAACGCGACTCGACAAATGTCTTTAAATTGACACTATAAATTTTTGCATACGTAGTCACACACTGCTATAATACATCACTGAACCCTCAGAGCTACCATTGTCTCATTTCTCACATCGCGTTCACACCAATTATAATCCTTACGACGTCCAATTATTTAAATTGCAATATTTACGAGGAATCTTACCAAGGAGCGGCCGCCGACCCTACGGACTCCATATTTCTTTCTGTATCTTTAGCCATAACCTCAATTCTTCATGCTCGTTTACCAAGAACCAATCGGTTGAATTCACTTCTACGAGGTTTTAGGATTCCTTGACATATTAGTACGGTATGTAAAAAAGAAATGTGAATCTTATAAAACATATATATCTATATATATATGTATAAGCACACACACCCATAAATTATAAATTTTTATGGTTTATTTCAAAAACCATTAAATCTGTCTTTCGGGCATACGAAAAGTGACTTTATAAAGGACACGAAGTTTCACGAAGGTATCCGAAGAGAACCGTCGGGCGCGACACGCATTCAACATCAGTGAATACGGAGCACAACATTACCCTATCAATAAATTATCCCGTTCTATGCTTCGCCAGGTTCACCTTGGAAACTTAGATCAGACTAGCGTTAACGTGGGTGCAGAATCCAAGGCATGTTCGAGATACAGTTAAAATGTTTCTTTCATGACGTAACCACTAGCCTTCTCGTACCTGTGACTTTTTTTCTGTCACACGACTTCAGACACGTGAACAGCGTGAAGATGATGCACCTGCCGCTCTAGCAAAGACACATGATCTCCTTAAGGCTGTTTACATCAGTGCGCTATTCCTTGACGATGACGTCCTCAATAACATCATCGTCCTCATCAAGGAAATGCCCCCCCCCCTCCCCAGGGCTCTCATAAGAATCATATACCCCTACTTTGAGATCGTTAATAGTTTTGTCAAAATTGGTCAAACGCAGTCAATTTTTCAATAATTAATTCTTACGTGGTTCAATAATTGTCTGATCAAAGTAACCTCAAGTCTTGCCCCGTGAAATGTCTGCCACGAGGACGCAGCTGTGCTATCTCTACAGTATCCGAGTGACTTCAGTGTCTGGAGCTCGTTAGAAATTCGTCCTTGATTATCGAGCTACACTGTAGGACAGTCATAACCGCCATAACTGCCGTAACAGAAGTGACTAGGTAGGTGTTGCTCACTTCCTGCGACAAAAATATAGCGTCTAAATGACGCGAGGTAGTAGAAATTATTCAGTGGCATTTTGTAATTGGTCTTGTAATTCGTACGTAGGTTCGCAAGGATTCTTCGAATTGGATTGCCCTTTCAATTTGTCCTGTTATCGTGCAAACGTTTAATCGATCGATCCATTATTCGTAAAAAACGTCAAATCGGTAATGGTCTCTGTTAAAATTATTATAGGACAATTTGTTAAATTTACATACATAGGCCTGCTGCCTTACACGCAGCTTCTTCGTCTACATTGATTGTCACGCTGCATGCCGAATATTCACGTGGGATCAACAATTTTTCATTGTCCGACACGCTGGTGTTTTACCGTGCTAGTAATTTTTGATTGTTGGCGGACGAGCAGTCGAGCGCAAGGATTTCCCGCAAATATTTAACTGATAAACAGATCGCGGACGTCCGGCCGTCGGGAGGCTGCAATGTAAATTGTCGCTCGTTGCGAATCAACCGGCAGGTATATTCAGTGAATTATATACATATATATATATATTAATTATATATACAATATATACACACATAATAGAGAGCCATGCACTGTATGAAAATGTTAATGACTTAAGGTCATTCGCATTTGATATAAATATCGGCGTTCATAATCGATCGTTATCAGTCGATTGAATGCAATCGTAAACACGCATTGCTGATAAAACGAAGACTAACGATATTATTGATTATATATCCCTATAAATATTAGTAATCTTAATGAAACTTAAGGAGAATCCGTTAATCTCAAGTTATGCTCCTGGTATCGTTACTCATAGACAACGATTGACTTTGTTGCCATAATAATTGCATAGTGGTGATTGATTATCGATTAATAAATCAACTCAGAGTCCGATACTGGAATTGGTCCTGGCGCTGATATCGATATTTGTCAGATCGATGCCATTGTCACTCATCGCGTCAGATGCTTTTGAAAATCACCCACGTCAACATCTACGCAACGTCTGAGATAGCAGAGAATAATCGTTATCCTATGAGTCAGTCAGGGTCATCGAGAATGACCTACTGCAGTTAAGATGCTGATATAGACACTGTCGGCATGTTTGCCAAGCGATGATCTGATTTGCACGAGAATAAATCCCCTGTTACTTTCATAGACGCTCCCGAATCTGTCCGGTTCGATGATCGTCGGCCGACGATGCTAAAGTTAATGAAGACGATGATGACGATGATCTGCTCTCGGCCGGCGCTGCTCTCTTGCGTGCAACCCGGAACCGCGTAGCCAGTAAAGTCAGATGCCGTTGCGGCAGATAGCGAAGAGATTCCTTTCCGAGAAGTAAGAAACCCTGCAGGCAGATCCATTGGCCCAGTCTCGCCGTCTGCGCTCAGGGTACTCGAAATAAAATAAGCATCAACGAGTCAGATAACGAAGAACCATGACGATGGAACCTCGAGTAGATCTTCCGCGCTGGATATCCAGCATCCAGCAGACGGTGTCTATGTACCTTCATTTTGATTTGTTCGAGACGATTATAGCGACGCCATAGCGTCCTGTCTGACACTCGAGGTCGGCAATTTTAACTCAGGCCACAAGACGACGACGTCTGCGCCCGCCGCGGTACCAGGAATTATTTAAAAAAGTTGCTTAGAACTGTGAGCGTCGGCCAATTTAAATGCCATTTGACAAGTTAACCTGCCCCTCGTTAAGAAAGGACCGTTCGCGATGTCAGACCCGATGTGTCATTAGGAACTTTGCTCCTTGGGATCGCGTGGACAATGAGCTCGGCAGAAGGAAGGAGAGATCGTTCGAATTTTACCGGATTACGTCACGCTGTCGGAGAATGATGCAAAAAGTAAACCAAGTTCACCCTCCTCGCGAACTACTTGGATGCTCTCGTATAAATTATCGCACTTGTTCGGTAAGACTCGCGTTACGACTCTCGTCTATGACATATACATATATTTGCTTTCTTACTGCGACTAGCGTGGATATGTCATCGCTAAATAGTTGTAAGAAGCGTCGTAGCGTTCTTGCTGCGTTATGCAATCCGTAGCAGTATAATTGAACGAGGACGCCAGAGTTTATATTGTCGTGCATTATGCATGCGATGTCACGAGTGTTTAATCAAATCGATTGATTCCTTCGTTGCGAGGAAAAATGTCGCTTAGGGGTTTGGTCTGGGTGGTTTGGAGGGGGCGGACGAAAAAAACATTAGTCATTTTCTGTACGATGACACATTATAGGCAACGAGGATGAGCAAGAAATTTTATAGAAAAAGTGATATGTAATATGTGACGTCATCTTTTCCGTGATGCATTTCGATTCCTGATGAACTCATCCTGACGATTGCTCATGATCCGCATATGCGTTCCATTGCGATTATATTCAGCCGCGTTTTACATTTTGCGACTGAAGATATATGTACGTTGCACGCGTGTATGTTGCTTTATGCATAATAACAATAGTAACGATCTATATGAATCTCATGAAAACGAATCCACATACTCACGAGTTACTAGTCGTGAACACCCATTGTACGTGGGTTACCGTCGATGGACCTGATTTAAGGATGTCGTTCGGTTAAGGGTCGTCGTTGTCGTGACAAAGGATAGGCTAGGTCAGGATCCCCCAACGTAGACGAATGTCCTCCCGACGATTCGAGATAATAATACAAATATATTCGTACATTGTAGCTAGTTGCATCGTTTTTTATCGACAGCGAGTGTCCCACTGTGTGTCGTAAATAATGGTACGGTCAAAAAATAAATTGTCAATAAATAATTGATCGAGCCGTAATAGCTCAGCTTCGAGGTCCCGGTCGTTGGCTTTATCGACGGTGTGTGTCTGCCTTGCGTTTCTATAACGCGGTGAGTTTGTTGCGTCATAATAGGAACGACGTCCCACGTCACGTTGGGTATGGCGGCTACGTTAGAGTTCTTGATATCCGATAGCCTGAGAGTTTGTTGTGTCTTCGATGATTATTTCTTTCGTTTCGTACTCACTCGGCGCACGTGTCGAGTCTCGTACAATCTGAAAGAAAGTATAGAGTTGAGTAAGAAAATAACGTTACGCTCTGAGGGGCCAATCACCTCGTGGCTTAACGTATCGAAGAGTCACTTCGATCTCTGGGACCTGTGTGTAGTCGAAATGCGTATGTTTATTGAGGACTAAAGAAAGTCTAGTGTATGTCTGATATAGCATTGTGTATTGTATGTACGTGTCCTCTGTTAACTCCTAAGAACCTACTAACCTTATATGACAACTATCGGGATACGACGTAACCAACATTCCCCTAAGCTGTAAAGCCCCTTTAACACTGTGAATATCCTGGTTATTGAATTTCTACTGGGGGGTTGGTACACGTGCTTCACTGTATTCGAGTATCTTATATCACGTCGTATATCTGCGTACTTTATGAGCGGACGTATGGTTACTTAGCACTGCGTGAGGAATTAAAGCGATGATTAATCGAAAGATAAGCAGACATTGCTACGCTTTGTTCTGGGAGGATGTCGCAATTCGCTAGGAATTTATTTGAATTTGAGAAATTTCTAATATTCCCGGGCAATCAATACTCACGTGATTACGTGTTGCGTGAGAGGTTATGTTATTGGTGGTTGGTTGTATCTAGGGGATCTATAGGAATACCTACAAGAACACGTGTCAGAGTGTATACGCACGTGGTACTTTTACGTAGTATGGACTGGAGGGGTGTTCAGTTCAAAGGTATCGGCTGGATGGGATACGGATCGTTTAAAAGTAATGAATACGAATCGAAAGTCGTAGCAATTTGACGAACACAGATGAAATATGAAGGAAAGGCGTAATGTTTAAAATTTAGCTCCAGCTATACGTCTGTCTTTGTCTTATGGACGTAGTTAACCTCAGTATAGGAAAGTTTGATAACTTGAGCATATTGGTCCTTTTGGTAGGCAGTTAAATGGCACTAGGCATCTCGACCATCTCGTCCTTTTTTTCGATCGTGTTCCAGTGCCTTTTTACGTATTTCTTTCATACGTTTGAACTGGATGGCCTTGCTCAGTAAATACGTCTCGAAGATCCATTTTGACAAGACCCGTTTTTTTCATACGATATTTCCGTTCGACTTGTATCGACTCACAAAGCAACGGATATTCTCGGCACCTCAGAACGTTTAGTGGACGCGCAATTTTCATTGTGGGTAGAAAAGAAAAGGTATTCCTGTCTGTCAATATTTGCCAAGAAATTTTCCAATGCTACGTACACCTGCGTGAATACGTATCATATATGTACGCACACGAGTTTTCTGTCGGACACGCGTACCTTGATGGGAAAAAATGTGCGGTTCGGGTATACGTGCAAGGTAAAATTCTGCAAAATCCCTCATGAAAGGAAAAAGGTGAGGGATGCGAGAAAAAAGTTTAACCTCTTGAAAAAAAATTTAACGTCATTCCATATTTAAATCAATGTACCATATTCGCGTATTGTATGTCCAAATTTGTTATGCCTTTCGTTCTCTTTTCTCGAGGGTGGTTGAAGGGTTGAATTTTTTTTTTTTTCTTTTAGGACGACTATCCCTTATGAAAATTTTATCGTCGCTCCCTTCAGTCAGATAACAGCTCAGCTATTCTCGAATTTTCTCACAATATCTTTGTCCGACAACGTTGATTAGTAATTTCTCTCGCGCGGTACCAACCGATTCCACGTATCGCTTATCTGTATAAGGAAAGAGCCTGATTATATTTATTACCAATGAATACGTTATTTTTCCTAGAAAGTCGTATATCCCTCGGGGCACCGGTAGAGATTTATTTAAGGGACCTTACAATGGATCGTATCTAATGATTTTTGCGTGGGATCATTAGTACTTTGATCCGCTCATCGATCCTAGGCTCCTTTGGCTTGGCCAAGCCATTGTCAATGGACAGCTGTAAAAATTGTATAGGAGGTCAACCGGGTTACTTTCTAGTTGCCTTATAAGCCGGGATCTGTCGATGTACATATTGCGTACAGAGTGCTTCTAACCTGTGGACGGAATTGATGCGTATTCTGCGCACGCATATGGATTCAGTACCTTAGTACGTATCGCTGTGCACGTGGATTCCATCAGCGCCACCAATTTCACTAGACGG
>JARPRH010000403.1:3647725-3665031 GCA_031763665.1 Calameuta haemorrhoidalis | reverse complement strand
CCGATAAAGGATAAGTTGGAAGAAATCTACGACCCGGAGGAAGACCTTAGTTTTCACGAGGCTGTTCGCACGGGAGATGTTAAGAGCGTCGCGATGCTCGTAACGCGTGGCGTCGTCAAAAATCTCGACGAACCGGATTGGAACGTGTCAGGGGATCCACCGTTACTAGTGGCTGCTACAAATCACTGTCTACCTGTACTCAGGTAAAAGACCTTTTCAGTACCTTTTAAGCTTATCTGAATGAGTCGATGCTTTTGAAGTTTAAAACGTGTCCGTCATTTCCCTCCGTTCGTATTTTAAATAAGCTGACCACAAGTTGTTTCTTGCACAATTACCATCCGGAAATCCCGTGTTTGATTATGATAACAAAATTCCAGAAGCCTCATCCTTCGCAAGAGCGCAGATCATTGTCTTGGACTTAAATAGAACCACGTCACGAATCATGGAAACCATGATTCATATGTATAATAAGTCCTGTAAAAATTTACCAATTCATTCAATTGAACAATTCTTTTATTTTAAAAAGCATCACTTTGCTTGGCATACCGTCTATCAAGGCACATCTACCAATTTTTTGATGATCAAATAAACGACCACGTTGAATCTCAGAATGATGACCATCAAAATAAAACCTATCGTCGATAAGTAATATATGATTTTTATTGATAAATCTCCAGTACGTTGCTCTCAAGTGGTTGCGATCCAGCAGCACGATCCCCACGAGGTGAAACAGCTCTTCACCGTGCCATATTAAATGGTGGACTGGCGAACGTTTTAAAATTCGTAGAAGAACTATTAAACCATGGCTGTCCACCTGGAGTTAAGGAGGCCGGCGGTGGACTGACAGCCTTGCATGTTTTCACACGTCAACTGGCATACGCACAGGGTTCCAAAAGTCTCCATCACAATTTCCAAGAAGCAGTAAAGACCCTGGATCTGTTGGCAAAAGCAGGACCAGTAAACGCAAGGGACCATCAAGGACGTAGCGCTTTACATATCCTCGCATCATCATCAGTATTTGGTATGTTAACATGTGGATACAATTTCGCTTACCTGGTTTCGCTGCATTGAGAATGTAATGTATCGTGGCGACAACCATAGAGTATCATATTCTTATCGCTTATCAAGTTTCCAGAAACTCATGCCACGTATTTCGATACGGCAAATCCCTTGTCAGTGTCTAAGACAAATATGTCTGCCATTGTATTCTTTCCAACCCTAATTTCTTCCTGAAAGATCGTTAAATTAATCAAGAATAATTTTACAGATAGCAATCACAGAACGGAAATAGAAGCACTGATTAAAACGTTACTAGAGGCTGGAGCAGATCCTGCTTTGAAAAATGACAGAGGCGAGACGCCATTGCACGAGTGTCTCGAATGCGGTGCTCTTAATACAGCCCTCTTGTTAATGCCTCATACTCCAGTGGATATTACGTCTCGTTACGGTGAGACGCCATTGCACATAGCAGCCAGGAAAAATCAGCTGGAAATAGTGGCAAGACTCCTGGAACACGGCGAAGATCCCAGCCTACAGGATGCTGGCGGAAATACTCCGTTGCATCTTGCGTCCGCTAGAGGGTTTCATCAAATAGTTTCTTTATTGGTTACGTCCCCTCTTGCGCAATTGGAAAAAGTCAATGACGAAGGCTTGACCTCGCTCCAAGTGGCTGCCGAGAGCGGATTCGTTAACGCTGTCAAACTTTTACTAAAGGCTGGTGCTGATCCCAGTCAAACGGCTCATTATTGTACGACAACGCTCAATCATCGTCATCCTGATATTTCGGTATTAATCGATCACGAGCTCACAAGACGTCGTCAGCTGGCTGCTTGATAACACCGAAGCATCCTCTTTGTCTCCTTTAAATTTGACAGTTTTACATTTTTACTCTTACTCGTTTTCGTTGTCTTGTTCTCACTGTCACAACACTCTTTCGCTAATATTACGATTTTATAACCTTATTGTGATATTATAGATTAGACTGTCACCCGAGGCGATAGACGGAGACTATTTGTTTTATGGGAACTACATTTCTTGTTGGTCATCTTTCTCTTTTCTTAAGAAAAATTACTTCTCGTGAAAAATTTGAGAATTTCTTTTGAATAAGAGATATTACTGCCTTCAGAAATTGAACTGGTGACTTGATGTGTGCCTTGTGAATGGGAATAGCTATAATTTTATTAATTGCGTTAAAGTAAAAGCGTATTCGGAATAAATGTATGTATAATATACGTTAAAATAAAGAATTATATCACCCTATACAGACCTGCATCGCTTCATAATGATTTGTACTCTTGTCAAATGAAAAAGACGGTTTTGTATAACATTTTCATATATTTCATATGTATGATTTGAGATGAGGCACAAATCAATGAAATGACATGTGTTTCTTTGGTTCCCTATGTACAGTTATTTATAAAATAATTCTAGGCTACCTTTTATTAAAATATGACCTGACATTAGGTGTACTGTGGGACTCACTTGTTAACGAGGATGACACAACGACGCCAATGCGTCTGCAAAGAACCAGAGTAACTTTTGACTATTTTAAAATGCGCGAGCGACATTGCTTGCGAGTTATATTGGAATGCTCGGCTCTCGCTTTCTCTGTCTCTCTCTCTCTCCCTCTTTTTCTATTTATTTATTTAATTATTAATCTCGTTCGCTCAACTCCCATCCGGTACTCTCGTCGAACGCCGTTGATGTTCCTTTCGTCATAGAAAAATAAAGTGACGTTTGTCTCTGAATATTCTATCATATCCTTAATCTTATTATGAATTATTTCACGCACTGCGTGTGACACCGTTCCTAAATACGATGAGCATTGCTCCACGTATTTAAGAAGGGGCGCTCAATTCAATTGAAGAAGAATATATTATTCGCGGCAAATGATGTTTCACAGCCATCGGGATTTGGTTGCCTTGTACTCGAGTAACAATGCTCGCCTAAGGTACGCCATTGTGTCATCCTCGTTTGCAAGTCTATGGGCTTATCGTAGTACGTACTTGCCTTTGCAAATTTCTTTTTTTTTGCAAATGGATGTGTACAGATTACTTGCGTTAAGCTGTGTCTCAACTGGTGTAGATTATACTTGAAGAAACGTGTGGATTTTGACAAAGTAAAAAAGCGAGTCGTCATTTTGAACCAATTTTGTCGTATCTACGTTATCAAGATTGCCGCGAAATTTTAAGGGTTTCGCGATTCGCCGTCGAGACGGCGGAATTGCCACATTTTTCTCATCTGGACATAATGCTGTCGCAGTTGAGACACAAATTTATATATTCGATGCCTAATAATATACATAGGTCTATGTTAGGTTCTATGCGCTAGTTTTCTTTTTTTTTTCTTTTTCATACATATTATAATGTTTATGTATATCTCAATAAAAAATCAGTTCGATGTACATGCCTATAGCAAATATGGTTGCATTATCATAGCTGCAAAAATGGAGCAATGCTTCTTTATTGTTTGGTACTTGGCTTTTATCAACCTAACGAGGTACCCTTGTCTATTTTATAACCGTTTAATCGCAGCTTTGACACTATCAATTAGGCTAATTTAGAATTTACAATAACAAAAACAAATACTCGCACTCTTTCTTTTGTCCCTTCCTTTTCTCTATCTTCTTTGGCACGATCCAGTATTCACAAAAATGGAACGAGACTCCGCCTAGCTGTATTTTAGATGCTCTTGTAAGCTTTCTTATAAAATTTTCGGTTTGCATGAGCCGAGCCAACGCGTTCTTATTGTTGTCGTCATCATCCTCATAATTAAATTGATGAGCTTAACATGCCTCATCCACCAAACTTGATTCGTCGAATCTCATGACAATTTGTATAGCTTATGTTACAACAGTGCACACTTCTTTCTCTCTCTCTCTCTCTTTCATCCACCAATAATTTCATTACTATACTTATACGTAATAATAAAAATTAACAATATACAAAAAGTAAATTTCCTAATGAGATGATAATCAACAGGACCAATAAACTCTTTGGTTGGTCAAAATTCTGCAAGTCTAAAGTCTATTACGCTTAATCTATATACTTTGTGGCTTTATGTGCTACAGTGGTAAATATATGTTTCCTTTCCAATTAGCATAACACGCGGTCGAAATAATAAATAATTAATCGGCGCTGAGCTACTTTTCCACAGCTGTGCTTAATGCTCCTGCAACAATGTGAAAAGCTATCGAACGGAGATCAGGGCTCTTCATCGAATTCGCACTTTGTCTAATATCGCTACTATCCGAGTAGTCTATCCTCTGCGTTATGAATAATCGACAATGTACATTAATGAAATACGAAGGCCCTTCATAAGGTCATTTGTGTTCCGTTTAATTAAATCTCGCGAGGATCATGCGAGAAAAACAGAAAACCGAAGAGCTTCCACGTTTAACGACTTGAAGACTTCGGTATAAATCAAGAAACTCGATCTCGAGTCTCGTACCATTATTATACAATATACCTATAAGACAACTTGTACGTACAATAAAAAAGATATTACGACGCCTAGAGTCACTTTGGTGACAAGTTAACTACTTTCGAAGAAAAAAAAAAGTAATCGGAAGTGACGTGTAAAAAAGGTATTAAAAAAGAATTGTACCCTCCATTTGATAAAGGTGGTCTGTCAATAGACACTTTTCTTGAACTACTTCACGACAGGCCATGCATTACAGCAAAATCCTTCAATCCAATTGCGTCAAAGAAATTTGATATCAAAGCCAGCGTTTAGGTATGTGCTTTATCAGCTATTCGCGTACTTTTTTATTCCTGCTGATCAAATCTTAAAAAAAAATAAAAAATAAAAAAATAAAAAAAATAAAAGAAAAACGAGAATATACTAGTTTCTTTGGCCTATCTTTTTATACGTACACTTAATATTCTTTTGGTATACCTATTATTTACCTAACGTTTTCCAGTGTTATTAATTGTCTGTTACATAGTTATCATGCAAGACTCGAACGCGGTTATGTGAGAATTTATTTACAACGCGGCTCGCAGCCCACGTGCATCCTTAACGATTATAGATTCTAAATAATTTTGTGGGCGTCTCTTTTATCACCCACGTAATTTATCAACTAACCCCAGCAATGCCTTCGCTTTTTAAACGAGGATTTCTCTCTTTCTCTTTCTTTCTCCGTTTTTTTCTTCTTTGTAATATACGTACATACTATGAAGCTCAGTAGTAATAAAGTTTTTCTCTTTGCGTTCACGTACGAGTCTTACGATACTTACATTACAATCAATTCATAGGCCTTAACACCTATCACATTTACGTATCATATCACTGAGTCGACGGTCATGACATTTTTTTCTTTCGTACAATTTACTCTCATGTACCCACGATATAAGATCAATGGCAAAAATCGTCATCGTACAATTCATTTGCATATAGAATTTTCAATATAGACGAAGAAAGTATTATAAAAGACGCGCTTAGGCGTGTCGTAAAAAATATTTCTTTAAACCGGGAGTAGTCGCGTGGGGTGTCTGAGACACCCCAAGTCAATGCTTTTCAAATGGGGAACAAAATCCCGCGACCATTCCCGGATTGAAGAACGAGAAGAGAAAGAGGGAGAAAAATAAAAATTAAATCCGGAAAAAAAAACATTATTTTACATTATTGAATCTTGTACTTTAGAACTGATGAGGTTCGTATTTCGTTGTTTAAATTTTGTTGTTCTTTGTTTTCTCATTAATCGCCTGAATGAATATGGAAGTACATTAAGAATTAATTAAAATAGTTTTTTTCCTCTTTCGTCATTTTTTCTACTATTTTTTTGTTGTCTTTCTCTCCATTTTTCGTTCTCTCACTCCATGATTTACAAGTGATATTTCAGGAATATTTACTTCTCTCACCATGGACGTATAAAAGTTGAAAAATATTTCTTCGTCTCTCTGGGTAGATTATCAGCTCGTAGTTTAATCTAATATTTTTGTCATGGCTGATGTTTCTCTTAGGGCCATACGTCATTCTGATTATACACCTTTAAAGTAACTTCTTAATAAAAGATGCACATACATGACGGATGAATTATACAATGATATTAACAGACATGAGATGATATACATATACGTATGTATATACTTGTTCAAAATTATAAAATCACGTTTAATTAGCTACCTTATTTGTTCTCTGTGCAGCCTTTATAGAAAGTACTAGCAACATAAAGCTGCTCTCATAAAATATCATAATTTGACAAGCATTGTTGCGTTTGTGTAATCCCTCACTGAATTACGATCTGGATATTATATTAGTTATGTTTATCGTTACCTTCCTTGCGAGGAAGAAAAAAAAAATGAAAAATTTAATCGCAGAGTATACAAGTCTTTTAGTGACAAAATCAACTGATTCAAATAAAATTGTGCGAGTTTCGCGACAACGACAAACGTATAGTCAATCCCATGGATAAGGACATGTAAGAAAAAAGAATGGGTCACTCACTTATGGATGAGCTGTGCCTAGACGGTGCAGCCAGGTCGTTGATCGTCGAGTTATGTCTAGTCTTCCTGGATCCTTCACTATCGTTCACAAGATTAGGATTGACGGAATGAGATAGCGCCGCTGTTTTATTAAAGTCTATTGTGGCGTATCCTTTTAGGGGTCTGTTGGGTGAATCTGGTGGCGATGGAATACTCGTGCTGTTCGCTACACTATCAGCAGTCAGAGTTAAAGACATATCCTTTTTGCCTAGGTCCAAGACTGCATAGTTCACTTCACGTATAGGACCAGCTGGAGGCGTCGATGGTGGCAATGGTGATTTTTCAGCTATTGATATTCCTGAGAATCGTTTTCTTAGACCTTCTATCTCGCTCGATTCTAAATTCGCATAACAGTGCCTGGAACCTTCGTCCCAATCTGGTTGAAGCGGTGGTAATGGAGGTGGACGTGCTCTTGTTGCCACTAATTCCACATGTTCTTGGCCAGGGCTGATATTCATGTAAGCGTGCTGTGGACCATCTACTTCGGTAGCTTCTTCCCGTAATGGAGTAGTAGAGTCGGAAATACTGTGTGATGGCGAGAGTGGACTGGCGTCACTGCTGATGTCAACGTTTATGTAGGATGCCATTGGTAAGGGTGGTGGTCTGCCATGGCTAATAATAAGATCTTGACTCGATGGCAATGTCATAGGTTCTGAAGACATGAAACCACTACTGGATGTTGTACTGCTCACAGTGCATGATCTGCAATAGGCAATAAGGAAATTAGGTCGATGCCATTTTCTAGAAGTAATGAAATCGAGTTGATCGGTCGAATAAATGTACCTCTGCATAGTTCGTCGAAGGCTTTTGTTATTATTGTGCTCCATATCCATGACGACGGACGACAGAATTTCTTCGTTCACGTATAGTGAGGACGGAGGAGGATGTGGGACGGGTGGTGGCGGCGGTAACATGGGCGGTGGCGATGGTGAGCCCATTGTTCCTTGAGGCGACATGGGACCGCTACTACTTCCCACGCTTCCTAGCCTCCCAATTCCATTTTGCTGGCTGTGACTAAACCTGGGGCCCATGCGACTATTGCTCCTAGCTGGCGTTGGGTCCAAATAGTTAGGCTCGGCTGGTATTGTTACTCTTGTTGTTACCGTAGGACCAGGGTGAGAGGCAATTGGTAGTTCTCTGGATATTGTATCGTCTCCACTGCTATTACAAACCTATATGCAAGCAATGTATTATTGTACAAATTATGAAAGTGAACAAATATGAAACATTATGCTGTTTCTTACCTGGATATTTGTTTGTACAAGATTGAAGAGTTGTGCAGCTCTGTGACACTTGAAGGCATAAATACCAGGTCCAGTGGAACATCGTCTCCCTGATTCAAAGCTAAAGATTTCAGCATCATAGCCATAGCGACGTAAACACCGCAGTGGCCACTTGACAGCAGCTTTACCCCTTTGATAGAGTACTATATCCAATTCTGTGATTTCTAAGCGACCAGGTGTAATAAGATTGCCCAAGTCATCAACATTCATCACTTGAAAGATGTTTGGGTGAAGATCATTGATGTCTGCCCGACTATTAACACACCCCATCCTTTCTCGTTCTAAGAGGAATGATATATGACATTAGAATACAATAAAATACCATCTATGATGATCTAATAAAAATGTCCAATTAAATTAAATGTGCACAATGGACAAGATTAATTAACACTGTCTGGGAACAGCACTAAAATAAATAGTGTTGACAAGACTGCAACCATGTTCTCAATACAAAATTGAATGATTTCAACAAAACAAAGCATCATAAAATCAATATCAAACAAAATAAAGAGACCACTAATTATTTATCTTATAGTAAAGAGTGTCATGTAGTACAGTAATCATTTCTATGGGGAATTTAGAACTGTATACTGGACTGTTAATGATGGGCTGTATGATTAAATGTGCGCCACTACAAGTCAAAATCGTCAAATAAATGTGTTAAATGTATATCTGAAGGCATTTAAATACTCACCAAATCCGACATATCCAAAGCATAACGACGGATCCACGAACAGGATTATTTATTGTGTGACAAATGACGTATTTTGCCAAACCGCCATGAAAACTACTGGGAAAGATCTGACCAATGAATACAAAAATTAGAAAGGAGTAAACGGCAAAAGCCAATGTAACAGAGATGGGTTAAGTCAACTTTTCGTAAAGAGCACAAGTAACAATAAAAGATAAAGGTAAAGGAACTATTGGCTCTAGAGAAATGCCAGTTTAGTCAACAGCCAATATCGTACTCACATAACCCAGCTGCTGCCGCTTATTGTTGCTCATGAAGAGCAGGCTTCAGTGCCCCCAGTTGTGACGTTCGTCGAGATAAGAAAGCGCGGTTCAATTTGAATGAAGCGTTCAGTCTGTATACTTTCTATTTAGCAACTGCAAAATCTCGCAGTTAGTTGAAATCATTATTATTTTTAAGAACATCCTAAAGGTTTGACGGCGTATTCCAAAAATAAATTGAATTCAAGAATAATTTTCTCTATCTTTAATTGATATATATTTACAATATTTTCCGAGCATTATGTATCATATAAAAATAGTGTAACAGTGAGATGCCAAGACGGCCGATTTCAATTTATTCTAAAAAAGACGTTATAATTGAATCGTAGTATTACAGCTACCGTTTAAGTACAGCATTACAATAAAATTACAAAAGTTAATAATTAAATAAGGATACACACACAAGTCAAGTCGAATTAAATATATAATAGTCGTCGTCATTATTATCATCACACGATTCAAGAATTCGTCCAAGTTTTCTCTTTAATATTTCAAAGTCGCAACAGTCTTTCCCCAGTGATAAGTCAAACTGTCGATTACATAGTAGCAATTTCGTTCGCATATCCATTAAAGTGCATATTTGTCCACAAGAAACGCACTTATGAATTCTCAATGCAATACAGAAAAAACCGTCATCACGGATGTACAATCGTATTACTGAGGCTTTGCCAAAATTCTTACGGCGAAAATTGATACGATCGTCCCGGATCGCGCAATCCGTATTACAATGACGATCGGATACATATTTTTTAGTCCTTCGAGTATTCGTTTCGGCTACGTACATAAAATGGCACTTTCAAAATTTAAGAAGTGCTTTTCCGCAATGATCGGCTTATTCTACGCGTGAATCACGCTGATAATCTACCATTGCAAGTACAATAATGATACCTTGGATCGGGACGAAGAGCCTGAAATAGGATACGATTGAGGCACAACGTAGAAAATACACACAAACAGATTTTGAGCATCTGATTGTGAATCTAGAGACGTGAAGAATTCAGTGATCCATTCCTTGTTCTTGGAGAACGGAGTTCGACGAAGAAATTGTCGATTTGTTCACCGCTTCCGGTTCTACGTCTCGATCCGCGATACGATATTTCGTTAAGGACTCAGAGGAGAAAGGATAAAAGGATACGTATATGCTTATGAAACTCTATTCCCGGGATATAATTTGTCCAGGACGTCTAGGGGCTATCCTGCGTCGCGGCGCCAGTAAACCACTCAGGCCTCTGGTTTCTTCGTGCTTCGTGCTAGCTGTGGTGCTTGTTTCCGGTAATGAGGTTTCCGTGGACTCACTCTCTTCAGATACTTCACCTGAGGTCTCTTCTTCACTAACTTCTACGACAGGTGCCTCTGTTGTCTTTCTACGTGGTAGTAAAGGCGATCTTCTTGGTGCTAAGGATACGGGACTACGTGTTGTTGTCTTTGCCTGTACCTGGAGGCGATTTCTGGAGCGGAGCTTGTTCAGAGGATTTGCAGTTGTGAGACGCGCAGCTGGGCTGGACTCTGCTGGTGCCTGAAATAGATTTAATACCTTATAATTAATTTTGTAACACTGATAAAATTCATAAAGACTTTCTTAAGTATTATTTTCCAAAGGTGATGCTGCACAAGATTCGAAATAATCTCACGAGAGAAGAATTATGTTTGATTGTTCTGCAGGTAATTGCTGCTCGCAATGACATTTTGAAAGGCCACCTGGTGAAAGTAACTCTAAGAACTTGGCGTGACATCACTTGTCCTCGGACTTAATGTTACTGGATATGGTGATGTGGGTTAGGATTTTAGGAGGATAAGGATGCGACGAATTATCTGGCAAAATTGTTAAGTGGATAAACTTGGAGAAAAGTTTTCAGCGAGATGATAGAGGAGTGAGTTTTCTATGTATTTGACAATGGAACTAATGATTTTGCCTTGGTTAGGAATATTTTACCTCATGAGTCTCTTCTTCGGTACCTTCACCAGTTGGTTCTTCTGCAGAAGGTTCTGGTACCTCTGGGGCAGCCGTAGTTGTTGTGGCTTGTCCTGGTCTCAGTCTAAGATTTACTCTAGAGCCTGGTCTGATTGGTCTAGGTCCACCACCAGGAAGTCTTGGTCGAATGCTAGGCTTGGTAGTAGTGCTTGCTTCGTGAGCATCAGTCTGACCTGTTTCACCTTCCTGAGTTTCTTGGCTGGCCGTAGGAGCAGCTGTGGTGGGTCTACCACGTCTGCGATTGATATTCAATTTATTGAAAGAAGGTCGGGATATTCCGGAAGAGGATGACGAGGACAATGAGGCAGTGGAAGGTGCAGAAGTGGTAGTAACTGAATTCCTCGAGCTGGAACCTCGGAATCTACCACGACCGATAGATGGCTTCTCAGCATTAACGGAACTGGAACTATCTTTTTGAATCTCTTCTTCCACGGGCTGTTTCTGTCCGGGTCTAGGTCTTTTGAATCCACCACTGTTGCCGCCAAAACGACCTCGGGTTCTCTGTGTGGTCTCTGTAGCTTCTGTAGTAGTGGTACTGACACTGTTAGATTTAAATCTGAAAACATTAATAAAAATGCAATAACGTTAATAGAAATTATTAAAGGACTTGGAAGTTATTTCTCAGTTTATCCGCTTACCGGTTTCTAGTACCGACGGAACCTCCAAGTCCTGGTCTTCTGAATTTTCCTCTACCGGCAGGAAGCTGAGGGGTAGTAGTTGGCGGTTCTGTAGTTGTGGTTGTCGTGGTAGCTGCTGTTGTAGTTGTAGTAGGTTCAGTGGTAGTTGTAGTCGGCATTTCAGTAGTAGTAGGCATTTCAGTAGTTGTATCGTCATCAGAAACAGTAGTACTTTCCCCGGACTCTCCTTCAGCAGCAGAAGAATCTACAAGATTGCTTTGACCTTGTTGAAGGAAGGCATATAAATCCAGGGCAACTTTATCCATAGCAGAAGGATTTTCTGTCGTAGGAATTTCTGTGGTAGTAACTTCAGTCGAGTCACTTTCCTTTCTCTCATCTTCTAGACTTTGTTCGGTCTTCTCTTGAGATTCATCTTTCTTTGAAATAACCTCGGAAGAATTATTGTCATCATTGTCATCATCCTGCTCTGCGGGTGCTCGCGAAGGCTGCCCTCTCTTCAATTCAACTTCAATCTGAAAAGAATTAGAATATGAAACTACATTGGAATAGACAATAAACAAAAATTATAAAAAACATCAAGTGATAATTTCTTACTTCCGGTTGTACGGATTCCGTTACAGGTCGTCTTCTGTGAGGTACTGACACTTCCTCGATAGTCTCTTCTACAGGAGCTGGTTCCTGAACTTTGTGAGGTCTTCCACGTCCCCTGGTCACAGGTTTCTCCTCACTGTCCTCGTTTGGAGTTACTCCCAGAAATCTGACAGGACCTTTTGGTAGATTTTGGGGGAATTCAGGACCTTCCTGATGGGTACGGAAGCTGCTGGAGTCAACGAGGTCCAAACTAGGTCTTGGTCGGTTACCACGAGCGCGACTGGGTTCCGTGGTCCCCGTATTGTGATTAGATCGAGATCTAATTGACAAGATACATGCGTGAAAAACTCGTTTGTCAAGTACTCATGATGTAGGCCATAATGCTGTAGGGAATGTCTGCATGAAAGTTTTACCTGGGTGGAAATCTGGTGTTGGCAGGCAACCTTTCTTCTGATACATCTTCTCCTTCGGAAAGCTGTCGCCCTCTATTTCCATTTCTATTAGGAATTACTTCATTGCTAGCGGGCTCAGCAGTGGTTGACCTTTCAACCGTACTATATTTGTTTCTGTTAGTCGACGCTCCTCTCCTGGGAGACGACGTAGTCTTGGCTGGACCATCATGAGAATTCGTGACACTACCTGCTTTACCTTCGTCATCCTCATCATAGTAATAGTACACATACTCGTACTCATAATCTTTACCATTGGGTCCTTTCTTGACCTACAGAACAGGAAGCTCCATATAAAGCTCACGTGTGTCTGACATAATGATAACTAAATGATCTCGGATTTACCTGAATACGAGAATTAGTACCAGCAGGTACCAGACTAACATCACTGAGGTCGCCAAAGTGTCGGTCGGAGTAAGGTGTATACGCATCCTTACTATCCTCGCGGATGATGTTGACAGGTACGAAATCAAAACCACGTGGTCCTCCAGCTGTCGTTAAAACCGGAACCATGGTAGTTGGATTCTCATCGCTGTAATAAAAACGTAAGACAGCCTTCACATTCAAATCACGTTTAGAGAAGTCCATAGCAGTGTTAACCTCGTTCAAAATAATTACGTAATAATAACAGACGGGCAACGAGTTATTACCTAACTTCAACGCCAGGAATAACGGAGTCCTTTTGACCTTTAGCTGGAGTACGAGGTGCATCGACCTTCTTAAGGCCATCTTCTTGCAATACACCAGAATTACCAAAACTTTCAAGTTCTACGTTGGCCTGTCTCTTTATAGTGATCTTCTCGTCGGACGAACCTTCGCTCAGCAGATCCAAACTCTGTGGAACGATCTTCACATTCTCCACTTTTTTCTCAATCTTTTTCTTAGGAATTTCTTTTTTTTCCAAATTCTTAATCTCCTTCACAATCGCCTCGGCCATGCTCTTCCTCTCGACTTCGTCCTCGTCATCGTCCGGTGGCTTAGAGATGCCCTCGGGTATCTTGTGCGAGGTGACGAATTCTGAAATCCAACAAGCACATTTAATACCCTACGAAATGTTAAGTAAATGTTAAGTCCTCATCCTTTCTCCACAAATGGAGAATGTCATTACCTTCAACCGGTATGGCTCTGGCCTGGAAAGGAGCAGGTTCGCCAATGGAAGACTGAATCCGTACGAACTCCTGTCCAGGTCTGGCACTGGTGATGATGTCCTCCTCACCCAGTACAGCTGCGACAGCGCAGCAAATTCTAATGGGTAAAAAAAAATATAAAAGATTCATAACGTTTTCATATGTCAGATGATCGATTCTGTAGTGTCCACGCTTGAGACTTGTATAGAGGTAAGCAACATGGTTGCACGCGGATGCTGCGCTCTTATGAAATATAACAAGTCGGCTACGTTAAGGCTGAAGCGGAGAAGTGTTAGAAAGATGCTACAGAACGGAATGTAAAATGAGGGAACGGGTGGCTGGGTTGAAATACGGCACTGGTGAAAGTTCACATCTGGTTGGTAAGCTAAGTTGACTGCCAGTTGCAAAGCCATTTGGCTTCAGGTATAAAGATTCGTGTATTAAGTTAAATTGGATCATAAGTCCAATTGAAAATTTTCAATTTATTTAACGATCAACGTATAATTCTTTCAAACGATCTAGATCAAAATGAATTTCCCTGATAGATTCTCTGATCAAACGTGATAAATGTACTACTCTTTGATTTGGAAGGTGTTCAGACTTCAATTGTTTTTGCCAACTGATAATCACACGTGCACAAGACTTTTTCTTTTATTATCATCATTCCAGCAGTCGTTCAATGACAACCGACTCTACAATCGAGGCCGTCTACCCTCCAGACACGAGAATAATGCGACCTCACTCTCGTTCTAGGTGTCGTCAGGCAAGGTTGCCCAATTCATTATTCATTTGCTTCTGTCTAATCGAGATATGAAGGAATTCGAGAACATTACATTGCCCCAGGAAAGGAACCTTAGAAATTCGGCATCTATTCGTCAACTCTTAATAAAATGCTAGACTAAAAACATATATTCAATTACAGTGACAATTTTTTTAAATTTAAATTATTTATACGACTTTTTTAAATGTACCTTTAAACTTTGAATTTTCCTGATGAAATAACGTAAAGAATATTTTTCGTATGCGGAACTGACAATCCAATGTTATGCAAAATAGTTCTTGTACAGATATAAATAATATCGTTATCAGAGAATATGGCGGAACGGTTCCGTTCCGTTGAGAATTTCACGACGCGTGGAGGGTCGCTATGCAGTTGTACATACATACATACATACATACATACATTCATATAATTTATAAACCAAGGAAAGTTGTAGCTAAAATCAGTGGGTGTTGGGAGCATTAGATATTAAATACTCATACTAATGGAATTTATCGTGAAACCATATGGAGAAAGTGGTCTCGTATGTAGCTACGTGGGTATATATCTATCAGCGCGGTAAACTCAAGTTACGTAAGTTATAATATTACCGCAAAACCTCTGACTGACCCGCAAAACATTTTTACAATTTTAAAAATTGTCTATTTAGATTAAAAACAATTTATAACAGTAACATTGAATCTTGTAACACATCTTGTACTCGTATAAAATAAATGAATTTGAAAAAATATATACAATATCTTTCTCACTGGATGATCTTGGCTAAGTGTAATTGCACAGGGATTTACTGTATTTACGTAATAACACGACTGCGACATCGAGTAATTACAGTAGTATACACAGCTTCGATTTCCAATGTACCTAATCGCCAATGGCTACCTTGTATATATATATATACACACATATATATAGTTTATGTAGTCAAGATTCAAGTTAACTTTGGAGTCGCCATGGAGAAACCAGCTGACGAGGGATGGATTGCCAAAGGCAAAATAACTTTCAAACATTCGAATGTCAAAACGTGTGTATGTCTTGGTTGCGAAAGCCAAAACTGCCAATAGGACTATAGTAATATATAAATATATGTATTTACAATGAATTAATAGACAAGAGGCGTGTCACGTGTCTAGCTGGCTATACTGTGCAAAAAATTAACTGGCAGTAACGCGATTTGTCTGCATATCCTAAACATTTGTTATGAATGGCCACACAGTGTTAAGAAGTTCTAAGGGTATCCCATATACACTGGCACGGAGATAGACAATTATTTAGTAACGTACAGCACCTGAATTTGGTTCGTTGTGAGTTTGCAAATTTTGAAAAAAAAAGCGGTAGTCAATTTTGCGTCGCTCTCTCGTCGTGCCATTATGCTGTGTCAGCATGCGCCATCATTCATTCTGCTACATCAAGGACTCGATAAATCTTGTATCTACTTAAAAATTTTTTTATTTCTCTCAATTTCGAATTTTCTAATAGTGGAAATCCCTAATTTTAGAGAAATGCGTGAAAATTGTATCACGTGGCATTAGGCCGACTTGCACTTTGTGTTTCTTTTTTACAGCAACAGTGGCGTTATAAAGAGGGGTGGTGGTGATTGAGGAATTGCACTCAATCAAATAATAAATTACACGCTCTTTGCACGTTGTGAAAGTAACTACTTTATTATGAATATTTTACTTGGGAAATAACATTATTACTTGATTGAGTCGTGTGTTGCTGATTGTAATGATAAATATTTATTATTATTTATTCATAATACTATTATATTCTGCGCACAGGTAATTACGTCAAACTCGACATTCACTATAAAATGGGATTGATTTGCATCCTCTGGAATTTGACTGACCTTGAATATAAATCGATTGATCAATGATCTATATGTATATATCAATTTAAACATATTATATATTTTTGTCATTGTTTACCTACAAGATCAATATAATTAAAAATGATCTATAAAATCAGAACCTGATCGTGATTTTAACCCTTGAATAAATTAATTAAAACTATGTATATCAGCGGAGATCGTTGAGTTTAATACCAAGTCATTAAATTGGTACAACTACGACAGGTACCTGACTTTCGAATAGACTATATGGTCAGTAATCATTAGATCCTTGTTGGATCTCAATGATCGTTATATTATCTCAATGGATAATAATCATCCTGAATAAATAATACGATCGACTAGGTCTAAAGTACCAATAAGTAGCAATAGTACTTCTGTGACAGTACAATCTCTTTTCATTGCAGGCAAGAAAAAGTGCCGTACAATAATTACGTACAAGAACAATAAAACAGTACAATTCCAAGTAACAGTTTGAAAATTAGTTCGGACGAAAAATCTAGAAATCATCCATCTAAGATTATCGCCGCGAAAATTCCAATGAAAAAAAAAAATTAAAAGAGCGATAGGGAAATTAATTCAAGAGAAAGCCGTATAATCAGGAGTCGAGGTTTGGTTATCTCATTCAACCTTTCAATTTCTACACGTCCACCTCAGGAAATATGGATGGATAAACAATTTGGATAACCGGTCGCAACGGGGAAAGTAACGGAGATATCTCGGAGCTTCGCGATATCTCTAAACTGATTGAAAGACAATGAAAAATAAATATAAAATGATAATGAGTGAAGAGAAAGAAAAAAAGAGGAGAAATAGGGGTGATAAAAAAGGATAACAATAAAAAAAAACAAGGATCCAATCTGGTATACTTATTACTATAGCAAGTATTTATTACTCACAGAAGCGCCCTCTTGAGCCACATATCTGCACTGCACACTTTTCTTGTTGCGCGATAAGAACAAACGACCGAACTTTATAATACGGAAGGAAAACGCAACACCTTAATGTATTATGGGTGAAACAATGTCACTCGTGTCACTGATCGCTCATCGCTGTTACCACTCGCCCTGCCGTCTTGTGCGTACCAAACTGTACTGGGTGGGCGAAAAGTTGCGCTAGGATA